>JANJEY010000007.1:59382820-59404369 GCA_024703695.1 Erythroxylum cataractarum
CCGTGTCAATAAATATAAGTATACTTAATAAAGCATGAAACTTTCTTAATAATATAGACTTGAATCATATTAATGTATCATAATGGCTAGGAATCTAGTATAGACTAAAGTAGGTACTAATGGGCCATTTAATGACCTTAATGTAGGTTTAAGAACTAAAGCTTATTTTAAAAACTAGTTGCGTTGTCAAGTTGCTATTCTAAATTTAATATTGGGGGAATCATACTTGTCGTCTGAAGGATATGCTTGATAGGCTTGATTTGGTCCAGGGTTTATTCCTTTTTGCTTTACATACAATTTATTAACGAATCTGTATTAAAATATAAAAGAAATGTTCATGACATACTTACAAATTGAAGTGTACGATTTTTTTATTTTGAAACGAAAAAACTCGCAGCTGTTATCTTTTAAATATATATTCAATAAATTTTTGGATTAACGTAGTAATTTATAAATCATGTCAATTGAGTTTTTCGCACTAGATAATCCCTGTGTAACAAATTTATTCGAGAGAATGTAAGTAGGAAGAATCGAACTTATGACCTTTTGCTCCACTAACTCGATCACCCTTAAAGGCATACAAGTATTAAATACATCAACTTTTTAACTTTTTTATTAAAATTTAAATTTTATTTTTTATTTATATATAATAAGGACAACACTAAATGTAAATGCCGTTAAGTTAAAATGTGGAGTCGGGGATTATTTTTTTAATTTTATAAAATTTATTTAAAAATTGTCAATCATTATCTTTTTATTTTTTAATTAAAACATTAGTTTTATTGGTCAATTAAATACTTTAATCAAACACCTGTAACATGTGGCCGTCCATTCAATTATTACGATACGTGTCCTGTTGAAGTCTTTCTTCAAAGTTGAAAAAGTGATAATAAACACCCTATACGACGTGCAGTTTTTATAATCATAACTGAATTGACCTATCCTTATTATTTGATCTTGTTTTATTTGATTACATATTATTTTAAGGATAAAGTATAACATCGACATTTACAATAAATAATAGAAAATAACATTCAAATTAAATTTTAACACTTTCAAAACATTCAAAATAGATTAATAAGAATTCTTATTAATAAATAATATATAAGAGATTAAAGTAAATGTAATTAACTATAAAGAATTTATCTTATATATAATTATTATTAGTAATAAATATGTAATTACATTAATATTAATTATTAAATAAGTTTTTATTTTTATTTAAAATAAAATTTAAAAAAATAATAATGTAAATTTTTATGCCCACAAGACCGAACAACGGAAGCCCATGCTTCCCAATCCCCAGAGGCGGTGACTGCTGACACGTGGCACTGAACTTTCGATTCTCTGTGGGTGTGTCCATGAACCGCCGCGTCCGCACCATCAATGATCTGCTCTCTCCCTAACCCGTTCCGCTGTCGCTTTCATGCTATGCAACACAGGCTGTACATCTAACGGCCCGTGGGCCATTATCACCACGTGATATTTTATCTTACAAAATTTAAAAATTATTATTTGTTCTAAAAACGGTTCAACATTGATTTGATCAAAGTCATATCATTTGATGTGATACACACAATGAAACACAAAGAAATTGACTAGACATTTGATAAGCTTTGTCATCGTACTTTTTTTTTTTTGAAGAAATCATCGTACTAATTTATAAATTCAAAAATTCATAATAAGTAATATATATTTTATTTATTTAAAATTAGAGCATTTCTCATTTGGTTAGATTTCTTTTGTTATTTTGTTTTAATTTTTAATTTTATAAATAATAATTATTTAGTTATTATATAAATTAGTTCGTGATATTCTAATAATTTTTATTTATTAAAAAATTTAAGATGATGTGGTGTTATAATTATTAAGCTTTTTAATAAAATAATTAAATTTTATTCGTCTAATTTTTTATTTTACCGGAAACAACCTATCTATTATATAAGGGTAAGACTGCGTATTATCAGACTTCTCCAGACTTCGCTTTATTGCAAAATTTTGGATTAAATGTGATGATGATGATGAAGAATAATTAAATTTCATTTATCTGATTTTTTATTTTTATTTTATGCATTATAACATATTAATTTATTATTACATAAGTTATGCCATTATATTACATTAATAATTTATTTATCCAATATTTAAAAAATTGAGGTTGTATTATAAAATGATAATCATCTAATTCCAAAGATATAAAACTATTTTTAATTAAAAATTATATTGGGCTAAAAGGACTTTTTGGGTTGATAATTATCCAACTTTCTCAAAATTAGGTTTAACCATGTTATGTGTTGGTCGTACCCTACCGTCTAAGTGCATTATTGGGTTGGTACGCTTAAAGTGTGGGACAGGTACAGCTACGTCTAAATCTAGATTTCATCCAATAATGAAATGTCCACGTGTCATCCTTAATCACCTAACTTATATATTTATCCAAAACAAGAAAAATAAATTCCAGTTAACAATCACACTAATTTGGCACTAAGTGGGGAGGTTATAAAAAGCAAAAGATTAGAATACCTAATCAGTTCGGATGGTTTAGTTTAATCGTAAGAAATTTAATCCGTCTATTGTTTTGTTTAATTTTTTAGATTTTTAGTTTAATTTACTTTAATAACTATTATTATTAAAAATTGATTAGTTTATTATTTAATCAATTAATTTTTATTTAACAATCAAAATTTTCTTATTAGACTTCAAATTGTTCAATGTGTAAGTACAATATCTTTTAATCGTATTTCAAATTATTTAATTTTATTTAATCTTTAATTGGCTTTAAGATAGTCGAATGCTGATTATATTTTTTAAATATTAAACATCTTATCTCGTCAGTTTGATTTTCGGTTTAATTTTTAAGCCATTGATAAAAAGAATATTCAATTAACTTATATAGTACCCAATTTCAGATCCAGATCATTGGAGTAAAGCAAGATCTTACGATCATTATAGCTACTCTTCATTATTAAATGATCTATCGTTTGCATAATCGTGTCGTAGATCTCAACTTCCCAAACTTTATTTCTGATGCATTATATATTGGTATAAGATGTATCTCATGATTAGGATACTATCATTAAGATCCCGAAACAGTTATGACCAATGAAGCTTAAAAAGTTGACGCCTACTGAATTAATCATTAATTATTAAAAATTATTTCATGCCTCCCACAAACATTCTTTCCACATCACTACTCCGCCTATTTTGAAGATTTTACTAGATGAAATTGTGAAATCTATCTGCATCGATCCTAATAAAGATCAATTTGGACCTTCTCATACATCAGGTGGTAATAAACCTTTTTTTTTTTTCTCTCTCTAGTGGGATTTAGATGGAACTTTTCATGATTTTGATAGATGACAATTGTTTATAAGATTTTGCAATTCACGTCATTTATAAAATGGGATTTTATTTAAACAATGTAATTTTAGTTTGTTGTCTGTTAAAGGAAAATATTAATTAAATCCTTTATTAGTTTTTAAAAAATACTAGTTGCTCTCTAGGTGCAAATTGGACTTAGTCTCGAGGCATTTGTATTTATTACATTGTTAGCGTCAAAGTTTAGAATATTAATATAAAATATGATTGATACCCTACCAATTAAGACGATGATGATGTGTATACTTTTTTAATAATTTGTAGATATATAAGTTTTGCTAGTATTGTCGAGTTGTGGAGTAGAGGGGCATAGGGCCAAAAGGTCATATGTTCGATTCTCCTATCTATGCTCCCTCGATCGAGTCTGTCGTACAAAACTTCGATTCTCCTATATATGCTCTCTCGATTGAGTCTATCGTACAAAACTTACCTAATGCGAAGTACCCGATTGACGTGATTTACAGGCTATTGCGTCAATACGAAGATTTATTCAATGCGCATCTAAAGAGTAGTGAGTAGTGACTGTGGGTTCTTCCGTTATAAAAAAAGCATTGAATAAAAAGTTAAAATTGACATTTTTTGATGTGATATTTTTATTTAATCTTTTATGTTTTGAAAAATCATTGTCTTGAAAATAAATATTATTCTCATATGATATTAATTATTTATTATATAATTTTTTTGCTATTTTTAATTTATTTTTCTATTTTTAAGGCAATAACATTAAATTTTAAAGATTATTTAATAATTATAAATTAAAAATAATAAAATTCAACAAAAAATTGAGTAGCATCTAAATAATAATAGATGAACAATAGTTAAAATTTTAATTTCAAATAAAATTTAAATCTACAAAATAATTTTGTCTAATTAACTTTTTTTTTGAAGAATATCTAATATTAGGGTTGACAATGAGGCCTAAACTCGACCCGATACCCAATCGGGCTCAAGACAACAGGTTTGAACTCGAACTTAATCAGGCTAAAGGGAGTTAGTCTCAAATATGAGTCCAACTCGACTAGGCTTGAATTTTTTTAATTGAAAATACAAAAACGACACCTAGACTAGGCACAATGCCTTGTCCGAGGCTAATCCAACCAGGGCTGAGACGAGTCCAGATCCTATTGCCATCTCTATCTAATAGTTTATTATGATATAAAATGAAATATAGGACATTGTACCAATATATTTTTATAATTGATTTTTAGTGAAGGTGCAAAGTTTTTGGTTATTAAATACTTGATAATGTAATGGAATAAATGTCAATAAAAAGCAACAAACAAAAAGAGCAGAAAACATAATTAACTTAAACGATAAGGATTGAGACATCTGGATTCCATAATTAACTTTCATTAGCTTTATTATTATTATTATTATTATCATATGTTTGGCACAAAAAAGGCTAAGCAAAAGCCTAGAATAAATAATATTGAAAAAAGTCAACCATTACCCTATACTCATAAAGTGGAATGACATTGGGTTAGTCCCACAAAAAAATTAATGGTTACACTCGGGTTTCAGTAATTTGAACTTGAATTTAACGCTAAATTTAAAAATTAACAAAAAATTTGAACCTTACTTGAAATTTGATCGAATCGGATCAAGATTATTAACTTTAGGCGGCGGTTGGGTCGGGCGGACCGGAATCAAAATCCCAATTCACGGTTTTAAAAATAAATTGTAAAATAAAGGATAAAGGTAAAAGTACCTTTGCTTTTTTTTTTAATGAAATTCTTTTTTGTTGTTAAATGTAAAGAAAGAATCAGAAATATCAAAATGACACCGCACCAACAAATCACTGGAAGACACGTAGCGATACTAAATGCTTTCCTAATCCATTCAAATTCGTCCTGTGGTCCTGGGCTAGCCGGCTCAACGGCTTGGCTTCTTCTAATTACTTTACTAATCACGGCTTAAAAACAGCTAATTATCGTCATTAATAGCTATGATTGGATTTAATTAATTTTTGCCCTTCTTAATGAATCATCGTTACACCTAACCTAACGCGTTTAGTTACATGAGTAATTAAGATCAATTTTGAAGGGCACGAAGTACGAACTCCATCTGTTTAGAATTGGGAAAGCTTTTCATTTACGTCCTTCACACTTCACCTTAACTTAAGCAGAGATGACATTTGGCGCGCCTTGTTGATCCCATAAATTCCGTTTCCGTACACGACACTCGTTCTTTTCAGGGACTTCTCAAGAAGAGCGGTGGCTCAGGGTTAGGAATTAGGATAGCGTACGGGGAAGGGTGGAAGCATCTGTTTCATTTGGCTCATATCATTTATCGGTAAAATAATTCTTTTTAATGAGTTTTGGTAATATAAAAATAATGTTATTTTATAATAAAAATTATTTATACGTTTAAATATTATCTAAAATATATTAAATAATATGCAAAGTATAATATATTAATTATTATATAATTTAAAACTATATGAAATATTAATAAAAATATATCTAACCAAATCTTTTATACGAATTATTATAATATTAGCAAAACTAATATAAAAATAAATATTAAAACAAATAAAAAGCTAAATAATATTATATAAATTTCAAAATAAATATTAAGTTGAGTAAATGTGAAGAATAGTTTATGGATAATATAGAAATTATAAGTAAAACATAGGATAAAATGGACTAAAAAATATGCTCATTAATTAATCTAAAAAATTTATCATAAAAAGTAATGATTTTTTTTAGACGCTCTAAATTTAAACTTCTTAAAAAGTTGTATTTTTCTGCAAAAAAAAAATCATATATATTAAAAAAAGATACTGTTTATTTTAAAACAAACACTCATTAAAAAAATTTTATAGTGAAAAAAAAGTACTTATTAATTTCTTGAAAGTCATAATGGTAAATTGTGTTTTTTCAAAATTTCATAACTAATAACACCAAACTCTCTCAAAAATTGACTTTATATTTACTTGACCTATTTATTAGGGCATTCAGATCAATAAATAGTAAGAGGACTTTAAAACTACAACGTTTTGTTCTATTAATAGACTATTATTTTTATAGTAAATTTTATCTTTAACTTTATTTTACGACAGTCTATGTAATAACATCAACTTTGTCGAAGAATGATTGAAAGTTGGAAGACTTGCATTGTGACTTATAACCGAAAGTGACTTGTATGGTATTAATTATAATAAAATTACCAACAATTAAATAAGAGATAATATATTAAAAAGTGTTTAAGTAAGATTTTTTTTAATTCAATGTCTAAAGTTTTAAAATTTTCAATTAATTGACCGATATGTTAAAATTTTAACAATTCAGTTCAAAATGTTACTTTATTAAATGTCACGAAAATATTCTTTTATTAGTTACAATAGTAAAATCTAACGTTTTGAACTCCATTGTTTATATTTTTAAAAATTGGTCATTTAATTAAAAATTTGAACACTGAATTAAAAAATCTCAAAAAGTTGAATAGTTTAGAATGTGTTCTTTTATTAAATAATTAATTGAGATAAATAATATTCTGCATCATTTTTTTATTGTCACATTTATATGTGAGTCTATTGGAAACAATTTTTCTATTATATAGAGATAAGGTTGCATATTATTAGACGTTTTTAGATCCTGTTTTATTACAAAATTTCAGACTGAGTGTAATGATGATGATGATTAAATAATTATATTAAAAAAGGTATAAGTACATAAATTGCCATATCAAATTTGTAGTAAATGTGAGGGTTATTTTTAACCAGCAAAAAAATTACGGGAAAAAAAAGAAATTTCTCATGTACTTGTGATATATATTTTATTTCAAAATTAAAATATGATTTAAGATTTAATTAAAAATTAAAATTTTATCACATATTTGCAACATCATAATATTGTAAATATAATTTTCATGACAAAATTTGTTTAAAAATTTAAATTGAAATAAATTCATAAATAAAAGTAATTGAAATAAAAATAAATAATATTTTTATAAATTAATAAGTTATTGCTGAGTACTTCAATAATAAAAAATAAAAAAGTAAAAAAAACTCATTATATATGATAATAAATTATATATTTTAAATAAAAAAAGAAAAAAGCGGTGCAATAATGGCAAACCCAGCTCAGCCGCTATCGCCTTGACGAGCCAACCACTCACCGACACGAGTCGAGCTATTCTCCTCTCCCCATTCTGAGGAATCGTCAGCCGTCGATCTAGAAGTGAACGGCCACGATCCGAATCTTAAATTTTATCTCAACATCATCTGAGATCACCCAAACCCCACCCCTCTCTCCTCCCATTTCTTTTATTTTCTTCCGTTTGTCTTTATTTCAACGCCAACTAACAGCACCTCTCCTCCCTGTCTCTCTCCCTCTCTCTAACCTTCAAACTCCTTCTCTCTCCTCCTTGCTCTGTAGACCGAAGTCGAGTTGCCGGCGAGCGAACTCTTGCCGGAAATTCGCTTTGGCCACGTCGGAATCTCTTCTGGTCGCGGCTTTCTGAATCGCCGGTGTTGCAGAGCTGGGAATTGATGAAAGGAGAATTATCCTAAAATTGTATCTCTCTCTCTCTCTCTCTGGTTTTTTTGTTCTTTCCTGTTTGTAACTATTAGGGATATGATTAGATAGAAGCATACAAAAAGGGGAAAAATTATTCTACTTTTTTTTCCTTTTCCTTCATCGTCACTCGCTGTCTCTGTCCTGTGTGGGTGGGCAACACATAATAGCTTGCAATGCAAAGGGAAAGGGAGGTTCGCGTTGGGCACTCATGCGAAGATCCCGGGCTATAGCTTGTTCGTTCTTTTTTCCTTGAAATTCTGATCAAGTTTTCTTTGATCGGTCTCGCTTTTGGGTAGTTTCTTGACTTTTTTTTCCGGGATTGTTTGCTTTCTTTCTCTATCTCTCTCTCCCTCGGCAAATTCTGAATCTTGCCTGATTTGAGCTGGGGGAGAGTGGAATTGGAGGTGGAGGTGATGTCTATGAACTTCCTTTGAGAGGTACCTTTCTGTTCTGAATTTTGTTCTGGCCAATTCTGTCTGAAAATTTTTTTATTTCGTAGAAAATTTTCTGGGTTGGGTTGTTCTGTAACATGGTTGGAACTTTTTTGGGGATGGAGTTCATAAAGTAGTTTTTAAAAATTGTTCAGGGCGATCGGATTCTTAGTTAGGTAAATTTAGGTTCGTCGTTGTTGAGCATGTTGAACTGTATCTTAAAAATGGTTAATTTGAATAATTTATTCTCCTGGTTTTATTTTGAGCTATTATTTTTGCTTCCACTGCTGGCTTCTTGATTTCTGAAATTTCGGGAAGTGGAAAATCTAAGCCAAGCGGGGTTGGGGATGATTTTCTGTTACATTTTCCCTTGAAAATTTGTGTCATCAATTCAGCAGCCTAATATTGTTTAGGATTTGTTCAGTAGGGTAACTGTTCCTATTTTCCTAAGTTGCATTTATAACCTTTTATGTTGAATTTGATGCACATAAGGTCGTTTCTCCTCCATTATTAGTCACCCACTTTCATACAATGTTATTAAAATGTTTTAAACATTTCTTGACTTATCCAATTATGCGAAGCTGTTGACCTTTTGGTTACTTTTCAGGAGAAGACATATGAGCACTGTACATAGCCAGCAATTTTGCTTTTTTATGGTGTATTTTACTGTAGACTTTTAGAGTTTCTTTCATATAAGCGTGCACCATGTCGTTTGAGATAATGGATCATAGGGGTGGTACAGCATCTTCCCATTTCTTTGATGACGTTGTTTTTCCTGCTGAGGTAGGCTCTTCTCTGTTATTTATTCAGCATTATGCCTCCTATTTTTGGTTTCATGTTCTGTATTTTCTAATCCTGTTGAAACAAGTATAATCATCTTTTGTTCCTGTTCTGAAGTAGTTTGATTGTAATGGGCAGAGAAAAGTTGGGTTCTGGAAGCATCATTCTTTGCCTGGTCACCAAGGCGAGTGTCATTGGCATTCCTACTTTTTTGAGCTACTTCTCTCTGTTGATGTTCAAGTTTATTTTCGCTGATGGATCTAGCAATTTGGCTGTAAAGTTATCAACTGGAAGGACTTTGTAGCAAGTTTCATGGTTAGGCATTAGGATTACATTAGCAATGAGGACTCCTTGAGTTGAATGATTAAGGATTGATATGTTAGTTTCTCTTGAATGCTATGGTTTCTCTTTAGTGAATTAGTGTTCATGAGTGTCATTTCTCTTTAGCATGTTCCAATTTATATTTGCTGCACACTAAACTTTAGACCTTCACATGTGTCTTTCAGATTGATGCCCTGTTACAGTATTCATTTTGAGCTTTTTGTTAATAGTTCATATACTTTTTTGCAGTCATTCACAGGTCATACCTAGAAACTTTGAATGCAACTCATTCTAACAATGATTTTTTTTTTATATGAACAGATGGAATGATACCAACTCCGGGGAGCAAGTTGGTTGCTTCATCATCCTTGGACAGATTTTCATCTACTGGATCAAAGTCAGTGGATTGCTCAGCACTGTCACAGTCAGTTCTGGCTGAAGATCAGAAAGAAAAGTTAGTGATGGGTGAAATGAAAGCTACTGTGTATAAGACCACAATTAATTCTGTGGATCATCATCCGAAGTCCTGGTCAAGTTTGTCCGCAAAACCTGCATCGTATAACCTGGGAAGAAGTCTGATTGATAATAATGGTGCCCAGTGGGAGAGCAGTCTATTCTCAAGTTCATTGTCTGATGTGTTTAGTAGAAAGTGTAAGTCCTTGAATACATAAAACTGATCAGTTTGAATTGTGGTTTCCGTTGCATGAAGCTATATGGCATGTTAGAACATACATTTGAACGAAGTCATGAACTGCTCGTGGCAAAGTCTTAAGCATGCCAGTGAACGGGTTGCATTATCATCTTTCAACTCCTTAAATAGTTTTTTCTTATCCTCTGAAATACGGGAGCACTGAACAGTTATTTCTAACCAGAGGACTGACAAATCTTCTAACAATTGTGCAGTGGTGTTGGGGACTGATAGTCAATCACACCAACCTGCTAAAATTGTTCAAAGTCACCAGAAGGAAGAGGAGCCTTTTGAATCTCTTGAAGAAATTGAAGCACGGACTATTGGTGATCTTCTTCCTGCAGAAGACAGTCTGTTTTCTGGGGTCACTGACGAGTTGGGTCAAAACGGTTGTGCTTACAACGGTGATGATCTGGAAGATTTTGATCTATTTAGTAGTGTTGGAGGCATGGAATTGGAAGGGGATGAAAGTTCAATTGAGCGCCAACGAAAATCTGTTTTAGTTGGGTTGGTTGCAAATGGAAAAGGGAGTCTTAATGGCTCAACTGTTGGCAAAAATCCTTCCAAATCAATTTTTGTCGGGAATATTAATAATAAAGTTGAAGACTCTGACCTCAAGGCTCTAGCTGAGGTGCATGTTATTCATACTCTTCAACTATTCATTTGATCTAAATTTGCAAGTTAACGAACTTACATTGTTTTGCAACCTTGTTTAACATTTACTTTTTGTTCTCTCAGGGATATGGAGAAATTATGGCAGCCCGAGGTGCTTGGGGAGCACTTCCACCGAGATCTACAAAAGCTGACCTACATAATTCCTTTCAAAAGGTATATTGTTCTTCGTTTTTAGCAGGACTGTTGTTGGTGTTATTGATGTACTTAATGCGAACTATTATTTTTATAACAATGCTCTTGATGCCCTTAATTTGTGCCCGTTGTCTTTGGTTTTCACTTTGATTATTTTGCATTTCTACTGTATCAGGAGAATCCAGCAGGGAAGGATATGAACCAGGTCACGCTAGTGGTTTACAATGTTGATCCTTCTGTCTCAGATAATGAGATCCACTGCATTTTTGGTGCTTATGGAGAAATTAAACAAGTAAGGGTACTGGGGGCCTTTTGATTTCAAGTTTATAAGGTAAAAGAAAATCCAATTTATGCTCTTAACATTATTTGGTTTTCAGATCCATGAAGGCCAACACATTCATCAGAGAGTTGTTGAATATTATGATGCTAGAGCTGCAGAAGCAGCCCTTTCTGCACTGGATCGGACTGACATTGCTGGGAAGCAGATCAAGCTTGAATTAAGCCGTCCATTTGGAACAAGATGGTACGGTGCCACAGAAATGGCGCTGTTTTATAATATCTCTTTATGCGAATATTGATTTTTACCGGTGCTTTGTTTGGTTTTTACTTCATGGCTTTTCTCCCCCTTTTTACCATATTAAACACAGTTTTGTTTCTTTGACAGTGTTTGTTATATGTGACTTTTATTTGTCAATGCAGTGTCAATTTGTTCCCAGGCTATTTTAGATATGTGCTTAATTTTTTATTTGGCTCCCCCTCGTGTAACCTCCATGTTAATAATTGATCAATGTTCTTTTGCAGTTTTATTCAACAGCCTGAGCTAGAGCATGAGGAGCCCAATCTATGTCAAAGCCCTTTTGATGACTTATCATCCAGGCAAATGGGTACGATACATTTTGTCTAGAACCTTTATTTTCACGGACTTCAGTTGTTCTCTTATTTGTTTTGTCCTCATAATAAATCTTTTCCGGCAGTGTTTTCACCTGGTGTAATAGCATCTAGCAGCATGGAAAATGTATCTGCTCAAGTCTTACATTCTACTGTACAGTCACCTGTGACTGCTTTTATGGAGGCTCACCAGAGTTCTAGTGTGCCAAACAACTTGCCATTTCCTGCGTCATTTTCATCTGTCGGCAAACAATTCAACCTTTGTGAAACTAATCGCTCATTGGATGAAATAAAATTCGGTATGCAACACATGTCAAATTTCCATCCTCATTCCCTTCCAGAGTGTCATGATGGTTTGGCAAATGTTTTAGCATACGGCTCGTCAAGTGCTATGGCAGGCATGGCTAGTAGTGTCGGTTCAAAAATAACAGAAGGGATCAACAAAAGGAACATTGGAGGAGTGGGCTCGAATGGGCACCTGTTTGAGATTAATGGAGGAGGTATTCAGATTATTATGATTTTCTGTGTGTTCCATTTTATGAACGCACTTTTAGATGAAAGAAGGATATAGTGAGCCCAATGCTGATAATAAAAAGCTTACGATGTGCATTTTTTGCAACTTTCTTAAGCTCGATCAGTTATAAAAAGATGACTTGCTATAAAATTTGTTGTTGTGCCAGATGATTCTGTTTTTTGATTGATATCGAAACCTAAGGACTTAAATTACTCTTTACTCATCCTCAACTGCAGCTAATTCAAATTCCTCCTTTCATTCACATCTACTGTTGCATCAAGTGACATTATAACGTATGCATGTATATGGGTTTGTGTGAAAATTGCATTGCTACGATGATTGTAATCAGCTCACAGGTTGACTGACATTGCCATATATTGATCCACCTATTCAGATAAGAATTAACCATAATAGCAGTTAATGAATGGTTGGAAATGCATCATGAATTATTAAAAGTATACTGGAATTGAAGTAATTCTTCAAACAGTACTTAGGACTAAACATGAATAATATCTTTCTGGGATTTAGGGTTTTTAATGTGACCTTTCATCCTTTTTTCTCTTTGAACATACAATTCAAGTAGAGCATTTGGTATTGACTTTCATGTTTATGTCCTCTTTGTTATGTTGTTCATGTTTGTTCATGTTTTACTGACTTTTTGATGTAACTGAAACTTGTCCCTAGCTTTTGGGTCTCCTGGAAATGGGAATTGCACTCTTCCTGGGCATCAGTACATGTGGAGCAATGGTAACTCCAGCCAACAGCATCAGTCAAACCACATGATTTGGCCAAATTCATCGTCATTTATTAATGGGGTTCATGGTCACCAACTTCCACATATGACTGGATTCCGGAGAGCGCCTCCTATCATGTTAAATGCAGCACATGCACAACACCATGTTGGATCTGCCCCATCTGTCAATCCGTCCCTTTGGGACATGCGGCATGCTTATTCAGGGGAGTCTCCTGAAGCTTCTAGTTTCCATTTGGGTTCTCTTGGAAGTGTGGGCTTTCCTGGTAGCTCTCCACCACACCCTATGGAGATTGCATCCCGCAGCATATTCTCTCATATAGGTGGAAATGCTATGGACCTGACTAAAAGTAATGGGCTGCATAGTCAGCAGATACGCCACATTTTCCCAGGCCGGAATCCAATGATTACAAATCCAGTCTCTTTTGATTCTTCTAATGAATGTGTGAGAAATCTTTCCCACCGCAGAATTGAATCAAATCCAAACAATTCAGATAAGAAACAGTTTGAGCTTGACGTTGACCGCATTATACGTGGTGAAGATAGCCGAACAACGTTGATGATAAAGAATATTCCTAATAAGTAAGTAAAATCCTCACTGCCCTTTCAACTGTCTTTGACCAGTTTTACATTATAATTTTATTCACTAAGAAGGTGATTACAGTTTCCTGTGCCATAAGAATTTCAATTTGTGGTTATCAGACTATTCAGACATCAAAATATTTGTTGTCTGCTTACTTTATCATTTTTGTTCGTTGGTCTTTTTTAAATTTTTTTCAATCTGTTCTGTTTTCTACTAGATACACTTCCAAGATGCTTCTGGCTGCAATTGATGAGCATTGCCGAGGAACTTATGATTTTCTTTATCTGCCAATTGACTTCAAGGCAAGTAACTTTCGTGGATCAAGCTTTTCTCACTACCTTCTTTGGAGGGTAGGGGTTGTTGGGGTTTAGGTGTATTCCGCACACTTGTCACTCATAGCGCTAATGAATATTTTGATTAAACAGAACAAATGCAACGTGGGATATGCATTCGTCAACATGATTGATCCTCAGCAGATTATTCCATTTTATAAGGTATCGAAGAAGTTTACTCTGTTGAATTACTCCATTCTATTCTTTTGTGTCAGAAAATACTATTTTCTCACTCTTCACCGATTCAGAAATGAGAAGCTAACATGATAAGAGAAAGCATCATTTGCAGGCATTTAATGGCAAAAAGTGGGAGAAGTTTAACAGTGAGAAGGTGGCGTCTCTTGCTTATGCCAGGATTCAGGGTAAAGCTGCTCTTATTGCCCATTTCCAAAATTCAAGTTTGATGAACGAGGACAAGCGTTGTCGCCCAATACTCTTTCATACTGACGGTCCAAATGCTGGTGATCCGGTAAAATACTTGCAGTTTCCTTGTGATAATATCTGAGATCTTTACACATGGATCTGGTTCCTCATGTGATGAATGTGCTGTACTAATTTGGTAAAAACAAAATCTTGGCTGTACAGGAACCCTTTCCGATGGGTACCAATATCCGACCAAGATTAGGAAAACCTCGAACAAGTAGCGGTGAGGAGAACCACCTATCAAGTTTGGCTGGTGGGGAGGACCCTTCCAATGGGACGGACTCGTCATCAGTTGGTGATTGTGCAGTCTGATCTGCAGCTGGCACTAACTATATAAATCAAGAAAAGCATACCCACCCCCGAATCTCTTTCTCAGGGGGTGGCCTGACATATCTCTTTTTGGCTATAGAGAAGCACATTTTGAGAGCCAAGTGGGCTGCTTCCAAGGTGTTTTTTTTAAATTCCTAAAGAAGTTTTTGCTGCCTAGTCCTCCCAACATCCGTGAGTGTAGAGAATGGCTTTAACGAAGGCTGAAAGTTTTGGATAGTCATGACTAGACAAAATCATGTACAGAAGTTCTCCCCCAAAAGCTATGCATGACTTGAACAATGGTGCTCACTCACTGTCTCTCTATCCACTTTCTAATTTCTTCTTTTGATGTGATTTTTCTGGTTCTGTATCTGTTCTACGCCTGGATATTGTAATTGTTCAAGAATCAGCCTAAACGAAATGTAATTATCCTTTGGTTGTAGAAAATTTTGAAGTGCTCGTATGCTGAATCAAATAACACTCATTTCCTGCACTCTTAGTACTTTTCTTTCACCCCTCCCTCTTAAAGCTCATTGCTTGTTAGCACTGGTTCTTCTTTAAGTAGTAAGATCAAATTTGTTAATTTGTATTCTTCAATTTGAAAAGTTACATTAAATTAATATTTTTACAAAACTAGATTAGAAACAAGTAAAACATAAGGTTTAATAGGTTTAATTGATCTTAAATTGTTAGATTGAATAAAATTAAATAATTTAAAAAATGATTGAAAAAGATCAATCTTATAAAAAAATTTGAAGTTTAATTAAAAACGAGATTGTTAAATGAAAATTAATTGATTTATAAAAATTGACTAACTAATTAAAAAATTGGTTGATTTTTAACCAAAAAAAAAAAAACTAAATCAAACTGAAAATTTAAAATTTTTGTGCTTAAAAGTTTTTACTGTTAAATTAGTCTAATTGGTTTAATTTTTAAAACATTATTTTAAATTAAATTTATTCATTAAATTTCTTAATTTAATTTTGAATTTATATTGAATCCTAAATGTGTGATGTGTATAATTTTACAATTTAATTTTAAATCATAAGTCTATCACTTATAATAATAATAAATAAATAAAGTTGTATTCTAATTTACAATTTTGTCATTTAAAACAGTTTTATTTTAAATAATATTTTTATAATAAATAATAAATTACTGAATGGAGCCTCTAAATTTAAGTTTAATCTAAAATTTAAATTAATTAAATTAAAATATAATTTGAATACAACTTGAAACTCCTGCTAAGTGCTAACCCTAGCCCTAGCCCTAGTCCTAATCACTTGTTATGGAACTCCTCAATTTTGCTTTTTGGCGATGAAATGGTTTCCCTTATTTGATGCAGTTTCTACTGACTACACACCACCTCCAGATGCTTCGGAGGAGGATTGTATGTGAGTATTTCCATCAAAATTACCAATGGACTCAAAGGTTATTGTTTTCCGGTGGACACGCCTCCGGCGATCCTCCGTACACAGAGATACCTAAGCCCAGGCGAGATAAGTCGGAGAGAAAACCGTACCTGACTCCTATGAAGGAACTGATTCGCAGAGCCAAGAAAGAAAAGGAAGCTAGAAAGGCCCAGCCTTGTAGGTTGCTTGAACGTCCTCCCGAAAACGGATTGTTGGTCCCCGAACTCGTTGATGTCGCTCAACAAGTTTATCTAGCTCGTGCATCGCTCCTCTCTGGCCTCAATAAACTCGTTCGATTCGTTCCTGTTCATCGTTGCAGGTACAAGATCGAGTCTTTTTGCATATAATCACCAGAACAGTAGCGTGTTTTCGGGGAAAGTGCAATATCACCCTGAATTTTTGAACTCTTTGCTGATTGCCTCATCACTCAACTTTCGCTTAGCTTTTTTCCTAAAAGTTAAATCAGACTCCCCTCTTGTCTCTTATTTCTCTTCATCTTGGTTTGATTCCATTCCAAGTGAGAAGATTTTGGATCCTTGTAGCTGAGTTCTGCGTTAAAGACCTTAAATTTCGATAGCTTACACTTGGCAAGTTAAGCTAGTTTTCGTTCTCTGTTTGCTTGGTCTAAATCTGGTTCTGTACTCAGGTTCTGCTCTGAAGTTCATGTTGGTCCTGTGGGTCATGAAATTCGAACCTGCACTGGTCCAGGAAGTGGTTCTCGAAGTTCCATGCATATTTGGAGAAAGGGAGGAGTGCGGGATTTGGTGTTCTTCCCCAGATGCTTCCATCTCCATGATCGTGTGGGAAAACCAAGAGTAGTGCATGATGAGAGACGCAGTATCCCAAGAATTCCGGCCATTTTAGAGCTCTGTATACAAGCTGGTCTAGACCTTGAAAAGTACCCAACTAAAAGAAGGACAAAACCTGTATATTCTATTGAAGGAAGAATTGTAGACTTTGAGCAGGGGATAGAGAATGATGAGATTAGGAGCAACTTGCATCCTGAATATATTGATACTCGAGGAAATGTACACTTGGATGCCAAAGGTGATGAAGTAAGAAGTAACATTGAGTTGGAAGAATCAAACGATATAATGACGCGCTTGAGGCGATTAAGCATTAGGACAATGGATTCATGGTTCGAAATGATATCAGGGGCCAAAATGATGATGACCAAATACAGTGTGTTAACATGTGGCTATTGTCCTGAGGTTCAGGTAGGTCCCAAGGGACACAAGGTTAGAATGTGCAAGGCAACTAAACACCAGGCTCGTGATGGTCAGCATGCTTGGCAAGAAGCAACTATAGATGATCTTGTGGGTCCTAATTACGTCTGGCATGTTCGACAACTGAATGGACCTCCACTTGATAACACGACGAAAAGGTATTCAGGCAAGGCTCCTGCTGTGGTGGAGCTCTGTGTGCAGGCTGGTGCTTCTGTTCCGGCTGAATATTGGAGCATGATGAGGTTAGATGTGGTTCTTCCTGATCGCGATGAAGTTGATCTTGTTGCTTGAGTTGATGTCTCTTCATTCTGACGAGTCAGCTTATATGTGCTGTAACATTGAGGACTTCCCGGTTTGTTCTTGTTAAAATCGGCTGTCGGCCTGAGGCTAAGCAAGTGAGTGCATCATAGGCCGTGGATGCTGTCGATACTCAATAGTGTTCATAGTAGTGTGGAAATTTCTCACTCCCACACTGATTTCAATATTCTCTGACCTTCATGTTGGGTTGAGCAAGATCCGGCAATTCTATCATCGAGTCGAGCCCCAAATCCTATGCTGCTCACTTTTGCTGATCTCCTATTTCGTTTTGGACAGCAGCTCTGAAACTACTTTTGAGGAGGAGCAGCTTTTTGAAGGGCATTTTTAGTTGATCAGGTAGCAGGGAAAAATGGATATGTTCTAGGGACGATGATATAACAGCCTCAAGCAAACCAACCATTAAAACTCAACTAGCCACCGAACCTCAGCTCATTGTACCACTCACTTCTCCAACTTCTTTTGGAGTGAAAATGGTGTAGAGCTGCATACCGATTGGTATCAAGTGCTGTATCTTGAACTCTTGCTTTGGTTGACACTGTACTGAATCTATTGACGCAATTCAGGGGTCCCGGAGTCAAAGCAGCTATGTACAGCTTATAATATGGTTGATTGGCAAAGGCCACAATGGATGAATGTGCGGTACCATTGAAACATGCGATTAATTCATCTGCTACTTAGCAGCATGAAGTAAGTCTCAAACTTGATCAGGCTTTGGGACTGTTTTTGGATATTGGGTCGGGCCTCTCGAGTCTGAAGATTTGGGCTTAAAACTCGATTAACTCGGGTTTTGCTGGTTGATATCGGGCTAGGCCTTGTCATATCCAAGCCTAAATGCCAAGTCTTGCTTTCATTTTTTAATAGGTTAAAAGTATCTTTTAAACCTCAACATTTATAACATAATATAAAACAGATCTTAATATTTGCGTTCAAATTAAATTCAAAACTTGTTCAAAATATTCAAAACAGACTTTAATAAGTGGATGAAAAATTTTAAAGGGTTAACTTGTAGAATTCACTACTTGAAATATATGAATATGGCTCATTATCGCGTGACAATGGGCAGTGATATGAGTTTTGTACCCTACTAGTCGGTAGTAACTAGAAAATAATACGAAATTGGTTCTGGTATGTAAATTTTTAAAAATAAAAAGGCTATTCAATAATAATTATTTAAAAATTTATTGATAATTAATATATTAAATAATTAAATGATATATTTAATTGATGATAAATTAAATAATATATGTTATTGTTTAAGGTTTTAATTCTAGTTAGTTGTTTTCTCGTTACGTACTCTTATTGTAAATTATATAGTTAGAGAGTTAAGGATCTTTAATACCTGTTTGGTTCAGCTTTTAAAGACTTCAAAATTACTTTTTTCTACCGTAAAAATTATTTTTTAGAAAAGATAGGTGTTTGACTGTAAATTTCAAAAGCACTTTTGAAGTAGGAATAACTTTTGAAAAAGCTAAAATACAATTTTTTGAAAAGTTAAAATTTAGAACTTTTTAGAAAAGGCCAAATTTTAGCTTTTTTTTGAAGCTATTTTTTTTGTAAGGTTTGTCACTTACGTACATAAACTCATCAACGCATCTGCGTTTATATTGTCTACGTTGATGAGCAACGCAGACGGTCGTCTGCGTTAAACAATTTTATTTAAATTTTATTTAAATATTTATAAAAATAATTTTATTATAAAATAATTTTAAATGTTATATGTATTTTAAATATTATCTAACATACATCTTGCGTTAATGAACAATTTGTTAGTATATGAACAATCTTTTTATTTGATGTTTTAATATAATTATTATTTATTATACGAATAAATTGTAATATTTTAAATACTTTGTATTGTTTTTAATTTTATATTTATATGATGATTAAATGATCTTTTTTGTATATTAATTGTATTTTTATTTACATATGAAATATGTGAAAATTAATGTTAATAAAAATTAAGTAAATTGTTGTTATTTTGAATATTTATTATTATGGTAAAATTATAAAGTACAATATAATATTTTAATGGATTCTTTTGTAAATTTTAATAAATTCAGGGACTATTTTATAAATTTAAAAAATTATCTGAAACAGTACCTGATATTAATTGACACTGATATAATGTCATGCCAGAACTAAATTCATCATTAATATTGATACGATATTTATAACATTAATAAAAGAGCTTATTGTTTGAAATGTGTAATAATTCTAGTGACATTAGGATTCACTTTCTTATTGATTTAAAAAAATCAATTGCATGACAATAGGAATACAATTTTAAACTGTTTATATTAATTTTAATTTTTAATCAAAATGTAGGGTTTAATTAAAAAATTCGAAGTTCTTTTTACTTAAAAAATTGATTTAAAATGAATAATTAACGTCACTTTTAAATATAATTAGTAACATCAAGCACAAGTATAAGCCTTTTGGAAAGTGAAACGACCATATTAACAAATAAAACGGCGACGGCCTCCACAGCAGTTTAATTTTTTTAAATGATCAGAGCTAGGAATTTTAGTATTTTCTTCTCCTCCTCTCGCTTTTCAGTTCCACAGATTCGCTTCAGTTTCTTTTTGGTTTGTGTGGAAAATTTTCTTGTAGTTTTCTCTTGAATCGCGACCTTTTCTACTGTAATTTCTTCGGAGAATGCTTTCAAGGTTAGGTTGCTAATTTGTTGTACATGAAGTTTCTGTTATAGTTCAGGGCAACAGTAAGTGGTAAACCGATGAAAAGCAAGAACATGTTAAAGGAAATTAAACTTTAAAGTAGGTGATTGAAGTTAAAACTGATGGATTTACAGTGGGCATTTCATGCTATTTGCAAATATGCGTTTATTTTGTAATGTGTCAATTCAAGTTGCAAGCTTGCAGATTTTCTTCTTTTGTTGATGGAAATTGGGAGGATGAGAAATGTAGTGTAAAAGGTCTTAACTTTCACTATGATTCATTGTAATTCCTGTACCCTGTACTTGGTTGTTGGAATGACTGCTATGACATGTTCTGCCATTTGAGGTGTCACACACGAAAGAGAGATGGAAAGTGATAACGTGAAACATCTTGCTGGTTTCATTTTTGTTGTGTAATGGAAGAAGGAAGCTTGAGTGTTTCAGGTTTTTGGTTTTTGGTTTTTGGTTTTTGGCTTCCTTCACCTTCAGCAAGAAGGGAAGCTGTTGAGAAGATTAAACCAGGGATAAAACTTTTCTTGTTTGACTTTTAGGCGAAGCTTCTGTATGGTGCTTACAGTGCTACTTCAGAGGGAAAGATGTATTTGGAGTCTGGAGCTTTTGATGTGAATTTTCCTGCACAGGTAATTTACTTCCTGTTCACGTTTATTATGTGTTATTTATTGCTAATGTTCAAAGTTGATCATTAGTTTGATTACGTCATTTGTTATGGTTGTTTAATGGTGATGAGGCACACATCGATACTGTGTCTTGCCTACAGTTACATAACCCAGTTAATCGAGCAAGACCAGCCAGAAAACTAGCTATCCCATAATGGTCCATGATTAAAGCTAGGATCAAAAGATTTAAAGAGGCTCTTTGGGCGCATGTGGACTTTTATCTTCAGAAGATGACGAGCTCCAAGCCTACTGGAGGAGAGCTAGTTGGATCACAGCCTAAATTGATTAACTTGTCTCAAATCCTTGAACCAAATACACTTGGAGTTTGAAAACACGAAGACTTGGGCTTTATTTTATTTTGAGCTTCCATGTATTTTAGCCCAACCTTTTATTATTTGACCTAGGTATAAATATTTATGTTTTAGAGTTTTACAAGGTTTTTTAGATCATATTGTTTGAGTGCCGTCGGCTTTAGAGAGAACATTATTCTCTTGTTCTTGTTACTTTTCGAACCATC
>JANJEY010000007.1:59739989-59757185 GCA_024703695.1 Erythroxylum cataractarum
ATTGAATTTTGGTAAATAATTAGTTAAGTATAAAATTATAGAATTAGAAATTAATAATAATTTGATTGTAGTTAATGATAATATTTGCTTATTTGAGTATTAGTTTTAACTAGGTAAATAATTATTTGACTATAAAAGTTAAAAGATGTTAAATTTTAATGGAATGATAATATATATGTGTAGGAAATCATAAATATTTAAAATTGGTAAAGTTATTATATTGTGATTTGTAAATATGTTGTATACTTGTAGAATGTTAATATACTAATATGGACTATTTTGCAATTTTTAAAAATTTTAGGGACTATTTTATAGTTTCAAAAAATTATCTGAAACAGTACCTAGTACTAACCGGTACCGATACAATTCCGTTCCAGAATTCAATTCGATACCGAACACGATACGGTATTCGTAATGTAGGTTTAAACTTGCCATCACCGTAAGACTGCCCGTATCAATATTCAATATCAGTTTAGGAATGTAGACTTGCTGACAGTCTGACGTGGTGATAAGTCATTGGTACAGTTGACGTGTTCGTTGTTCTGATTGGCAGACACAAGGTGATGAACAGACATTCAAGATCTAAGCAGATGTATTATAAAATTTCCCAATTTCAAGAAGATTTGGATTCATAACATGTCTTGGAAGCTCTTGAGATAATCTTTGGATCAAAAGATCATTTCATCTACGTAGAGAGAGAGCTCTAGGGTTTTCACAGAGAAAGTAGTTATGGGAGAAGCCAAACGTGTCTCTCTCCGTTTGACTCTTCTCTTTCTGGTAGCTTCTAGTTGCTTCTACCAGCTTCGCGCCTCCGACGACGATACGGTAAGTAACTGGTTTTCGTGAATCTCACTGTGATTATGAGTTTTGTTTTCATTGGTGTGTAATATCTTTGTATATGACTGAGTTTATGAGTGTGAGTGGTGGATTTGATGGTGTAGGTCTTCTACGAATCGTTCGACGAGTCGTTCGAGGGCCGATGGGTTGTTTCCGAGAAGAACGACTATCAAGGTATCTTATGTTGCTTCAGATCTCGTCTTTAGCTGAAATAAAATGCTAAATTATTTCAGAAATTTGCTTTTGGAGCTTTAGTGGCTGTTGTTTGATAATCTGTGCTCTCTGTGTGATATGAATTGTTTTATGTGAATACTGATAGTTTTTCGTATATATTTTACTTTTTTTCCCTCTTAAGTGGACTAGTACGCCGTTATTTCGTGTTTTTGCTGTTTATGCGAAATGTCTGCTTTGATTCTTGTACGGTTTGGTGCAATGATCGGTAGGTAGATTCATGTCTTCTGGTTGTGGCAGGTATTTAATGCATCTAGCTGCAGGAAAAGAAAGGATTACATAATTCGTTAAATTATAATAAATGTGCGAGAAATGGGGAATGTGGAGATTTTGGAAGCATAATGTTTACAATTCTAACCATTTATAGTTGAATGTCATCTATTGGTTATGACATTCTTGTAGATGATGTTCCTTATCCCAGAATCGTGCATCTCTTGAAATTCTGTTAATTCTTGTTTGAGTATATCCAGCTTTGTGTTTGAGTATATCCAGCTTTGTACTTATTGGTGCTGGTATTTTCATCTTGTGATAGGTGTGTGGAAGCACTCAAAGAGTGAAGGACATAATGATTTTGGGCTTCTTGTGAGTGAGAAAGCTAGGAAGTATGCTATAGTGAAGGAGCTTGATGAACCGGTTAATCTGAAGGATGAGACTATTGTCCTTCAATTTGAAACTAGACTTCAAAATGGACTTGAATGTGGTGGTGCATATCTGAAATACCTGAGGCCCCAGCATGCCAGTTGGATAGCTAAGGAGTTTGACAATGAGTCCCCTTATTCAATTATGTTTGGACCCGACAAATGTGGAACCACGAACAAAGTTCATTTTATCATAAACCATAAGAATCCAAAGAGTGGGGAGTATGTTGAGCATCATCTTAAGTTCCCACCTTCTGTCTCTTCGGACAAGCTTTCTCACGTTTACACTGCCATTTTGAAACCTGACAATGAGCTTAAAATTTTGATCGATGGGGAAGAGAAGAAGAGAGCAAATTTCCTCTCATCTGAGGATTTTGAGCCTCCTCTAATTCCTGCCAAGACAATCCCTGATCCTGATGATAAGAAACCTGAGGATTGGGATGAAAGGGCAAAAATTCCTGACCCTCATGCAAAGAAGCCAGATGATTGGGATGAGGATGCTCCCATGGAAATTGAAGACGAAGATGCAGTGAAACCAGAAGGATGGTTGGACGACGAGCCTGATGAGATTGATGATCCTGATGCCACAAAACCTGAAGATTGGGATGACGAGGAGGATGGTGAATGGGAAGCGCCAAAGATTGACAACCCAAAGTGTGCAACTGCCCCTGGTTGTGGGGAATGGAAGAGGCCAAAAAAGAGAAATCCTGCTTACAAAGGAAAATGGAGTGCTCCACTTATTGACAACCCAGCTTACAAAGGTATTTGGAAGCCTAGGGAGATTCCCAACCCCAACTACTTTGAGCTTGACACACCTGACTTTGAGCCCATTGCTGCTGTTGGGATTGAAATCTGGACCATGCAAGATGGTATCTTGTTTGACAACATCTTGATTGCAAAAGATGAGAAGGTCGCAGCAACCTACAGGGATACAACGTGGAAGCCTAAGTTTGATGTTGAGAAGGAGAAACAGAAAGCTGAGGAGGCAGCTTCTAGCACAGATGTTCTTGCTGGCTTCCAGGTAATGAATTCTGCAAGTCACCATTTGTTCCTGTGTTTTATTCTTTTTTCTCCTTGATCTGACATTTCATGTAAATTATGCAGAAGAAGGTATTTGACCTCCTGTATCAGGTTGCGGATATTCCTTTCCTAAGTGGGCACAAGCAAAAGATTCTTGTAAGTCAAATATCATCTTCTTATTCAAGAATTTGTCAGACACTTATGGATGGACCTAATATTTGAACTCAATTCTGTAGGATGTCATTGACAAGGCAGAGAAGCAACCAAATCTCACCATTGGCATTCTAGTCTCCATAGTGGTTGTGATGTTCAGTATTTTGTTAAAGATAATTTTTGGTGGCAAGAAGCCGGTAAGTGTCTTATCAAATCTTCTCATGTTCTCATATATGTGCGTGATTTGCATCATAAAGTTAGTTCTCTTGAGCTTTTATACGTTTTAAATTCGTCTCATCATGTCTTAACCATCTGGGGATATAGGTCAAGCCCGAGCCCGAGCCTGAACCCGAACCCGAACCCGAACCCGAAGCAACTGCAGAGATATCTAAACAGGAGGAAAGCAGCAGTGGTGAGAAAGCAGAAGAGAATGAGGACAATGGTGCCGCCGCAATCGCACCACGCAAGAGGGCACAAAGGCAGGCCTGAAAATTGAGGAGGTTTAGAGGGGCGTTTTCTTGAACTTTTGGTAAATTACATAAGTTTAGTTGTTTTTCGTAGTTTGATTAATGACTATTCCTATTTTTGAACATGAAAAGAAGAATGTATGAAGAGTGTATATCACATTTTATCTATCATCAGGCTCTGATAGTTCCTTTCCAACCTCCAAGAACAGCTTTTGTTTCCCTACTTACTGATTTTTCAGATATCTGACTGAAAAAGGAAAACATATATAGTGCTTTTATTGATTTGTCAATTCAGTTCATCCGAGTTTTGTCTTTCCATTCTATACCGTCCATTGCGCTTCTTCCATGACTCTTCTATTCGACATGTTCATGTGTCCCTCAATGTATATTATAATCGTGTTGCTAATCAAATGTAATTCATACTAGCCTTCGGTTTTCTCAATCATGTTGTTCTATTATTCAGTTCTTGAAGAGAGGAACTTTACTTTTCTCAAAACGAGATGGTATGAAATATCATCAACGATGCTCCAAAAATATCAAAAAAATGCGACTTCGATTAAAAACTTGGAACCAAGTACGAATTCTTACTAATTCATTGGCCTACCAAATTTGATTTAATTTGAAGAGATATTAAAATTTAATTATAAATTTAGATTTAAATTTGTCAACTAAAATTTTAATTTATTAATTTTAAATTGTTAAATTAATTTAACTTGAAAAAAATCGTATAAAACTCTTTAAGGTTTTAAATTAGGTTAGACACGACTTCAGATGACAAGATTGCATTACTCAAATCACATTGAGACTACTTTTTGTTATTATTGTTCGGCTGAATGATTGTTTTATCGTGAAAGGTTATATTTTAAAGATTTAGTAAAAAAAATAATAAGTTCATACATTAATCAGCTAATTTTTATAAACTAAATTTAATTAATTAATTTAATTAAATTAAATTTTAATTTTTTACTGAATAAAAATATTTTTTTAGTAATACTTTACATTATTTAATTTTATGATGATCTAATGTTCATTAAACCTTTTAAATATGCAAAACTCTTGTACAACCATCGTTTCCAAACAAAGACAATAATATAAAGAGAAGAGAGATCACAAGGAAACCTACTCCATTCAAATACCAAGAACTGTTTATCATGATTCTACATACCAAAAAATGGTCAAGTTCACCTTATTATGACAAATGTATATGTGAAAAATAATAATAATAAGCTCAACTACAAAACAAAAAGAGAACTTTGAAAAAATAAACAAAATTCAAGTTTCATGCTGCAAATATTTCTTTTGTTTCTAAAAGAGAGAAATTGAGAAAACTTATAAAAAAAAGAGCATCTTAAGGGCCCCCCCTACAGTTCTCATTTTTCTTAATTTAACCATGTTTAGGGAAATGGTTAATTTACCGACGGCCACCGGGCTTTCTGGCCGGAGGAGCCATGTCCTCATCATCAGACTGGACATCTCCATACACCCACATCCCACATCTACCAGACCTTGCTTCATCCTGGAACTTCTCCAAGTTATCAAGAGCCACCTGCCTTTCCTTTGGTTCCCACTTTCTCCTCTTTTCTATCCTAGCAAGACCCTCCTGGAAAGTAGCAGAAAAATCATATTATCAACCAGCTTACAAAAGCATAAACAGAAAGTAACATATCAATAACCTAGACCATCAACTGTGGTTATCCTGTGGATTGAACCATTAAACAAGAACCATACTGTTGGAATCAACTTTACCAAAACCCATCTCAGTTTCACTTAAAAATATTGCCTCTATGAGCAATAGATAGCTATATATATATATATATACACAATAACGGGAAACCTTACACGGATTACAATGCAGTCCTAGTCTAGTCTATACCCACACAGTAAATATATAGGTTATAAAAATTGTACCTGAACCATGGCAGCATTTATGCTAATCTCTGCATCCACAGCAACAAGGGTTACAACAACAATGGGACCAGTTCCTTGCCCTTTAACTTTTCCTCCAGAAAGATCCCTCTCCTCCACCTTTGCTCTAAACTCTTTTGAACTGCTCAAAGTCTGAGCACTAAGATACTCAGCTGCTTCAGGACCACAATCCTCTTCCAAGTTTGGAACCTTGACATAAGCTAGGCTGCACAGCTGAGCAAGACCAGGGGCAGATGACACCGCAGGGTCAAGAGGCCGTAACCTACCGTATGGAACCTCCTCCTGGTTTCCATAGTCGACGTAGAATACTTCAAACTTGTCGTTCATGGATTCAACAGCCCCACGTGGTGCATTCACAATCTACACATGCACAATATATTCAATTGGCTTGAAAGGAGAAGGATTTAGAGAGAGAAATAAATTAAAGGAAAAACAACAATTTAATACACGGCAGGCAAAACTTCCCTATATCCCAGTTTCACAAATAAGAATATGATATGTAGGGGCATATTGAGCTAATAAAACAACCCACAAATATTCACGTAGTAGCCAGAATTAAATTAATAAAGCATCTAAAATCAGATTGGTATGAAATAAACTACAAGGATGACCCTCACCATTGCTCGGTTCCATGAATTATCTGCACTAAACTGAGCAAGTACAATATCACCCTTCTTAGGATTGAAAGCTCCTATTACAGGAGCGTCTTGTAGATTCAAGGATGCCAACTGTTGTTGAATAGATGCAACTTTTTGATCCCCAACTGCTTGAACATAAAACTTTCCACCACCCAAGACTTCTGTAACTACTACCTGTAAAGATAAGATGTGTAAGAAAAATTACCTAATGCAAAGCATGCTCTCCAATCAGATGTAAGAAACAATCACCTTCAACACTTCTTTCTGTTTGCTTTCAACAGCTGGACCATTAGAAACGACTTCCTCTCCTTCAACATAGTTCTCCCAAATCTGAAAAAGAAAACAAATCAGTTGCATTATCACAAGCAAATTCTAGGTAACAAACAAATGGCAGAGTCAAATGTCCTTGCTTCTTACTTTCAGCTTCTGTGTTTTGGCAGATTTCTCAGCCTGTTCAAGAAGATGAGCATCAGGGATCCTGTCAGTACCAAAGGAAGTCTGCAGCTTTGCAAGGCCAGCTTCAAGAAGTGTCACTGCCACATTAGTCCTCGATTCCCACAAGGATCCCAAGAATGTTCCAGTTCTGTCAACAGTTTCCACTTCAATCTGCATTCAAGATCAACTCATCAAATGGAGGAAAGTAATCCAGCCATGAAAAAAAATGTGCTTAAAGAAGGAGATCAATACCTCAACATCTCTTTGCATTATTTTCCGTCTCATGAACGCAATTGCTTCGTCAGCATAGGGTTCACCGCGGCCAGGGCATCGAACACCAGAGAATGAAAAGGCAATGCTGCATGTTTCCTTTGGAATCAACAGTTTAAAACGATGACCGCTGAGGACATACTCCACCACAGCAGAACTCCTCCTGCTTCGATGCAGAAATGGTAAGAAATCCCTTGCTTTCTTGACCGATGCCTGAATGAAGCTCATTTAGTAAATCAACTGGACCTCATAGGGTAGAGAGAGTATCCAAAAAGGATTAATATACTCACTGTGGTAAGGTCTGTTATATGCATGACTGGAGGATCCCTGGCGGAATGAATCCCTTTCTTCCCAGAAATAGCACGTGATTCAGCAGCAAGGAGGGCATCATAATAATTTGATCTCTCCTCAAAGTCTCTATGTCTAATCACAGTTCCAAAGCCACGGGAAACTACAAGCTCAGCAACATTAAAACCTTGATGAGAACCTGTGGTGGATGGTGCTGATGAAGTTTCATCTCCATCACCCTTGGTGGGAGATGAGAGGAAGACCGAACCAAAATCCATCACTCTAGAGTCTCCAGGACCAGTGGTAGCTGAAGGTACATCTCCCATGACAACCTTCCTTGAATACTCCATTTGGACATTCACCTAAAGAATAAACGAGTTAACATCATAATACTGATAATAACAACTTTCAAGGTTCACTAAAAGAGATACATCTTCATACTTGTCGACCAATAAGGCGCGTCCTCAAGAATTCCTTGGCTTCTCGAGCATAGGGAGCAGGTTTTTCATCTCTACGAGGATTGCCCATTTTTGGACACCTAATACTTGAAAGATTTACTCTCCTCTCAGCCAAAGGACTGCCAAAGGGCACAGAATCATCAGCCACGATGACACAGTCACCACTCACAACCTCCACCACCTAAAGAAAACCCGAATGTTATCTTTTCATTAAAATAAAGGGAGCTAAAATCACATCAAAATTTTGAAACCCACTACCTTTCCAGTGAAATTCTGGTCATGAATGGCCTTCGAATTAGTTGCAGGAGGTACATAATTTGTCCAGAACTTCAAGCGGTTTTTCTTGGCCTGAAGCTCTGCAGCCTTCAACCGACGCTTGGCATCTTCTTCCATCATATTTGCACTCCATTCAACAAATTTAGCTAAACCCTACAATCAAGGAAAGTGGAGAAAGACAGAGAGATAGAGAGAGAGAGAGATTCAGAATCCTTATTCAATGAGGTTATTCATAATTGTTTAAAGTAAGCTTGGTGTCTTGTATCACCAATGCCCATTCTCTAAATACTTCACAATACGGAAGATGAATGGCCAAAACTATAATATTTCAAACCCCAACACATCATTGTTATCAGCTAAGACTCAGGCGCAAAGAAAGGAATAGCAACAACCAATGTTATGGAAGAAAAATACTTCAGCACATACATTTTCCACAAGCTCCAATGCCAGGTCATTTGCTGTATCCCCCTGTGGGTAATATACTGACCCAATCAAATTGCTGAATTTATCCACACCTTCCAGGACAATTCGAACCTAGAAAAAATATTTGAAGTTAACTTTTAGTAAAAGCATTCCATGGGTAGAAAATAACACAACACAACATTTCATTTCATTTTATTTACCTCTCTATTCAAAACACGAAGCTCTGTAAAATGTTTGGCCTCCAGACCAAATGGATCAGGAGCAACTTCAGCAGCTGTTGTTGAGGCCGCAAGTCTCTGTGCAGAATTTAAAGGGGCCCGAGGTTCAGATGCATCTCCATTCGTTTCTTCAGATGTGATCTCTGTTTCAGTAACAGTTTCTGCTGCGGCTCTTCTACCCATTGATGGAGACTAATATAAACACAAGAAAACAACATATATTAGATACTACAGTAATACTGGTAAAATAGTCGAGAAAAAAGAAGAACTAAAGATGCAGGATGAAAGGCAATGCACATACCTGGATTCCTGCAACAAAGACTTGGACAAACTGGAAGTCTGGCAGCAAATACACACGTATGGTGCTGCCATCACGAACTTGTTCTACAATACCTTGCATTGGTCTGCCCTTGTTTGCTGCAAGCAGACCCATGGCATCCAAGTTACTTGGATCCCCAATGGCAGAGGGAGGTAGATTTCTGATGGATGCCTCAGCAGCACCTGGCGTCTAGAGCCAAAAATACAAAGATGCAACAAATTTTATCAAGGGATATGTTTCATTTAAACAAAAACACGAATTTGAAAATGAATTCTTTCTCAAGGTTATGAAATCAAACCCAGTTTCTTAATATTAAAAGTTTCAATTATATGCTTCAGTCAGGACCCAAATGCTTCATAGTTCTGCATTATGAAATGAGTAAATTTTAAAATGTACAAGTCATGTCAATTTTTTACAAGCAACACACATATCGCACCTTTTCCTGAATTCGTCGAACAGTATTCCTACAGATGTTTTCTTTTAAAAAAAGTAATATCATAGTGTACTGTGTAGCACCAAAACAATCATGGCACATACTAATAATGTCCATTACATTTCTATGGCTTAGCCTGTTCCATGATTACTGGAAAAAAAGAATTTTGTACACAGAACTGAGCTACCAGCAATAGATAATGAGTACCTGACTTTCAAATAGCATCTTACATGCTTCAATTTATATACGCAAGCCCATATATTGTTTCTTATATCAAATGAACAAATTTGCACAAATCATTGTGTTTATTTACCAAAAAAAAGTATTTCAAACATCCTTTCCACACTTATAGATCACCTTTTCAACTCCTATAACAAATTATGAACGACGTCACAAAAGCAATCATGGAAAATTTTACAGATTACCAACTAAAAAGTATTTTATTGAAGCAATCATATGAAAAACCCAGCAAGGATAAATTAGCTTTAATAATGTAAGGGATAGAAAGTAATGATGAAGCAAGAGCAAGAGAAGCTAACCTTACTCCATCGACCCAGACCTTGCTGTTTAGCTTGTTCTTCAAGCTGTAGCAAGTCAGCAAGGAAAGGACTAGCTTCCCCTTTCTGTTGACCTTGCTCCCTCACCTATAAGTGGCTAAATTAATTAATACAGGCAAGAATAATGAAAATTATATCTCAAGAGTCTCCAGGAAGGTAACAAAAAGGTACCTTTGCCCAGCCTTCAGAAACAACAAGTACGGAAACATTCTTGTCGCCAAGAAAAACAGAACCGAATTCTCGACCAATAGATGGCACTGAGTAGTCCACCCTGAAAGTGACTTCCTGTTGAAAAAAATGAAAGTTATCAAGTTATATACCCATCCAACCAAATTAGGAAAGAGTTTAAGAAAGAATCATATATCAGAGACCAGCTGAACAGATACAAATGGAGAAGGACCTGTCCGATGCAGAGCTTCCTCAGATACTCTCTGCTTTCCCAGGCAAAGGCCTCATCAACTCCACCTCTACGAGCCTAGAAGCAAAGGCATAAAGTCAAAATATTAAACTGTAATATGCGTGATGCTACTCTTTCTTCTAGTATAGCTTCAAAAGCACTTGCAAGCAACATCTTGCCAACGATCATGCTAGGTCTAGTTGAAACAAAGCAATGGCTTTAATATGATCAAACTAGAAGATCGAAACTATAGTTTACAAAACTATATCACCATTCATCCATCTCTTCGGATGAGAAAATGAACAAACATACAACCAAATCAAAATCAATACTAAAATCACAAAAAAACATATTGACATGCCAAAACAGCCGTGAATTGCACAGAAACAACATCCAAATGAAAGACTTTACCAGTCTTGGAGCAATCAGAGATGACAAAGTGATGGTCTTTTCTGGTGGTGGCCCAGGCTTGTTGCTGGTCATAGCCATAATTACCAAGCAATCCCCTGAGGGAACAGCTTTCACTCTTCCTCTGTACCATCCAGTGGAGCCAGCTGTTGACGTTGCCATTTCAACAGCTAAGATCTAAACACAGAAAATTTTTATAACAACCATAAACCCCATTGAAGAGAAACTAGTAAAACCCAAAAACTGCAATATATCATGCAAAGTTAAAATCTTCCATTGATTCAATACCATTATCCCCTGAACTGAATGCAATAACAACGTAAAAGATTTAAACCAAATATAAATCAAAATAGACAGAATGCAGAAAAATCCAAAATTTAGATCACTTATGCAAGAACACTTCCAGATCGATTACATCGAACCAACCCAAGCAGTTAAAATCTATCAAAAATAACACAAATCTCCACCTAGACTAGAACTGATCCAGGCAAAAGCTCAAACCAATGGCTCGATCTAATCACTCGATCGCATCAATAAACGCATCACCCCATCAACATACAAAATAAAACTACCAAACAAAAATTGAGAAAAACTGAAACTTCGAGCTAGAAATCCGCATTCACACACTCATAAACCTCATGAAAACACGAGATGAAAGGAAGAGATCTGCCGAACTCAAGAATGGCGGTTACCTAGATCTCTCAATTGTGAATAATGATCAAGAAAAATCTTAAGGAGAAGAACGAAAATTCAGATTTATTTTCTTGTGTTTTTTGGGTCTTTTTTCGAGTTTACGACTGCAAGACGGCGGATCGAGGAACTCTGGTTTCAAGTTCTAAAACAGAGGCGGGGCCTTATATATAGGCGGAGAAAGATATTAGATAGCAGTATATGTACCCTTTCTTTTCGAAAATATTACCGAAAATGCCATAATAATATAAAAATATAAAAATGACGTCATTTTTAAAATAACGGTAGGGTTACCGATCGGCCCTTGCTCGGGCAGTGACTCAGGCAAGCCGGATCGGGTCAAAATTGACATCCTTAATTATATACTAGACCACTTTAAATCCTATGTCTCAGCAAGTTTTTTTTTTCTGTTGAGTTTTGTTGTTTTAAGGATTATTAATTATTAGAATTTATAGTGTTGAAAGATTGGATAATTATTAGCACAATTATGATATGTAAGAGTGATGAGGGTAATCCTTAGAAGAAGTTCCTTGTGTAATTAGTAAGAAAGAAGTTTGATTTTGATAGAATTCTATAATTTATAAAGTTACCATGTTTTAGTTTTTGAACCTAGAATTCTATTTCAAAAAAAAAAACTATAATTTAATTTGGAAAATATGTTATTAAGTAATTGGAAATTGAAATATATGCTTTATTATTAAAATTTAGTTATAACTTTATTAAGTAATTGGAAATTGAAATATATGCTTTATTGTTCAATTTTAATTATAATTTTTACAAATGTTGTAATCATTCTTAGTAGACATAAGAGATAGATATATTAATAATTATTTTTAATTTTAATATGTCAATAGAAATTATACATGTTAACACCAAAAATATGGATATATAATAAAAAATTTCTCACAAGAGAATAACTTTTAATATTATGATCATAAGAATTAAATGCAACTTAAGTGATTAATCATTTGCTATTGAATTGCTTTAAAAGATAATTTTAAATGTTAATTAATAAAAAGTGAAAATATTAAGATTTATTTAGAAGTATAAGGACTAGTTTGTATATCATATATTTAAATTATCTTTCTACTTTAGCGCATTTCTAAATAATAATTAATTGAAATTTTTATTATTATTAACTAATAAATATATAATTGGATTGGAAGAGTTTAAAATTTTTAATTTTAAAATTGGTATTACAAATTAATTAATTAAAATCAAACTGGGCGGATCGAGTGGTTTCTATTTTAAGCCTAAAAGGCAACTCGAAGCTTTTTGATGTTTCCATCTCATATTCTTCTTTCTTCCTTTCTAAAGAATCAACTTTTCTCATTTGAACATTCTAAAAGTTACGGTTTGGAAGAAACAGAGGCTACGCGCCACCACCATAAGAAGGGTTGCTATCCATGCCGCCGTCACCCCCTTAGGATGTCAATCTTGGCGTGGCTTATTTGATCTAATTTTGGCCCGACTCGCCGCCGACTTACCCCTTCTGGGTCGTCGCCGCCGCGGACTCTCCGGCCGTTCACACTGAGTTGCAAACCGTGAAATTTACTGTAGACGGCGTCGTATGGTCACCATTGACTTTAACTGCCCACGCTATTATGAACTTTACCCGATTTTACCCTTACTGACCCCAAAGAATTGCACAACTTACCCCAAACGGGGATTTGAGAATCTGTGAAATGGATACGGAGTACTTTACTACTTTTTGTCGTCCTTGTTACCCTTTTTCTGTTTTCTTTTTCTCTCCCGAAGCACACTAACCGATGCCCATGTTTGGCTTCTTGTAGTGGCTCTGGTCCTGAAAAGCTCGACTAGAGATTCTCTGGTTAGGGGAAATAGGTGATGAAACTCTCTCTTTCATGGTTATTCATTTTTTTAATTATTTTAATTGTTTAAGTATCATTGTATGGGAAAAGTGATTTTAGGTGGTAAGAGGGTTGTTTGGATGTGTTGTTGGCTTGTTGATGGTAGTTAAACTAATGGGTCTTTGTTCTTTATTATGGATTTCCTTTGAAAAGTTTGTAAAGGATAAGCTTGGGATCTGGGCTTGGATTGTTCTGTGTTGGATCTAAAATTAGTCTAATTGTTTCCTTTCTTTTGTTTAAAGTAATGAACTTGAAAACCCATCTTGTTGCCAAGAATGAACTTTGCCGATGTGCTTTTCCGTGAAAAGAGCAGGCACGTGTCTTTTAGATCCACTATTCTATTGGTTGGAATGTTTCTTGATCATCTAAGGGATGCTAAATGCCATGAAATACGATTAGGAAATTCTTGAATAAATGCTTCAGGTGTAATCAAATGGTTGGAGTAGATGTAGTTGATATGAAAGCGATGTTTTACTTGTGGCTCGTTCATAGTGCTGATCTGTGTACTCGAATGAATATTCGTGTGCTTTTTGTTCGTGGAATCTGTTCTTTAGTCCAGATAGGATCACCAATGACCCTGTTGAATTTGATGAGAAATGTAATACTGTGTCATATATCTTTATTAGTCTTTGTGGACTCGTGGAAGTTCTTCCGTTTATGGTTGTTTAATCAGAGTTATATCCATGTACCATGCAGGTAAATGTTGTACTGACGCATAGATAATATCATGCTTAAGATCCCTGAACATCAAGTTGCGGGTCACCAAGCCTGTAATGGACAGCTTGGCCCTCTCATTGATGATTCAGGCCGCTTCTACAAGCCTCTACAAGGTGACGAGCGAGGCTCTGTAGAGGTGGCATTTTATACATCCTTCTCTTCCAATACAAGGGTTCCTGACCACATTCGTAAGTTCTTTCCTTCCTTCTATGGTACCCAGCTTTTAGAAGCATCAGATGGATCTGGCCTGCGCCCACACCTTGTATTGGAGGATCTTATCTCAAGTTTACATCATCCATCAATCATGGATATTAAAATTGGTTCAAGAACATGGTATGCTGAGGCATCTGAGGACTATATCCAAAAATGTTTTAAGAAAGATAGAGAAAGCAGCAGCTTGTCATTGGGTTTTAGGATTTCCGGGTTGCAAGTTTACGGAAACAATCACTCAGAACTCTGGAAGCCTAAGAGGAAGTCTGTCCAAAATCTTACTGCAGATGAGGTTAGATTGATCCTGAAAAAATTTGTATCTTCTACATCACCTACTGATCCAAATTCAGTCCCAGATTGCTCTTTTGCATCCACTGTTTTTGGTGGTTCTAGTGGGATTTTGGCTCAATTATTGGAACTAAAGGCATGGTTTGAGGATCAAACCATTTACCACTTGAATTCTTGTTCAGTCCTCATACTCTATGATAAGGAATCAGTTTTGAAGGAAGGGAGTCCAGGTGCTCAAGTCAAGCTTATTGACTTTGCCCATGTTGTGGAAGGGAGAGGTGTTATTGATCATAACTTCTTGGGTGGACTTTGCTCCTTGATAAAGTTTATCTCCGAGATTCTTACCAGTCCAGATGATTACTCATCCAAAGTCTGTGTGCAGGACTCTGACTTGAGCAACTGTACTACTGAAGATTGCAATAAGAAATAGATGAATTTTCACAATGAGGATTGAAGCTTAAGTAGTTTTCTGTTCGGTTCATTCTTCATTGGTTAGATCATAATGTTTTAAGCTGGCCCAATGAATTTAAATGACAGATAGGAGAGACTTCTCCCTGATGATTGAATCTTAGTCTTGGCCAAGTGACAGAACCATTGATTGTAATTGCTGTTAATGATGTTTAATCTACATTTATCGTTGTTATCTTGCAAGTCATTTTATTTGATCTGGTACCAGATTATTTCCTTGTAGAGATACATCAACAAAAAGTTCCAATCTTTGCCATTAGTTGGCATGTGCTACGGAGTAATTTGAAGGCTCGTGGCATAATGGGACCATGCTCGTTACATCTTTTCAACTCTGGTACTATGTTCAACTTGTTAATGTGAAATGTCAAAGGTAGTTAGTATATTAATGAACACGAATACGTGATTTACTATGTCTTAGCTTCTTATACGTATGGAGAGTATTCAGGCATGCTTGTTCTTTAATTTACCAATAAAATTGAGAGAAGTAATATGTCTTATCGTTAGAGCCGCTTGCTTTCCTGGTGTGGCAAGAAAGGGTAGAGATTTAGGCTTTTAAAAAGTTATCTTATGTTTCTGTCTGTTTCTAAGTTGGAAAGGTATTATCAGCAATGCTCTTCTTGCAAGATAATCCACTTGGAATCTAATATTGAAATCTAAGCCTCGTACTTAACTTCCATTTCTTGCAACCTAGGAAGTTGACATTATAAAACAGAGCAGGACATTCTTCAGTAAACAAGATAAGAACAAGATGAAAACCTTTGTTCTCTGCTGTGTCTCACTATTCTCCTGCATCTTAGTCTGCTTTGCAGATTGTGATAATCTCCAGGACCTTTGTCCAACTGCTACTACAGGAAAACAAACTGTCTTTATCAATGGCTTCCCTTGTAAAGATCCAGCCAACGTCACAGCTTCAGATTTCAAGTCAATTAAACTAAGTCATGCCGGGGACACCCACAATCTTTTTCGTTCCTCGGTGACCATTGTGACAGCTGTGGATTTCCCTGGTCTGAACACTCTTGGCCTCTCCATCGCGAGGACTGATCTTGATGTGGACGGTTTGGTAACGGCACATTCGCACCCAAGGTCCTCAGAGATGTTCTTTGTCAGCAAAGGGACTGTAATTGCAGGCTTTGTAGACACCAAAAACCAACCTTTTCAAGAAGTACTCAAGGAAGGAGAAGTGTTTGTGTTCCCCAAAGACCTAATTCACTTTTGCCTGAATGTTGGCAATGAACCTGCAGTGGTTTTCTCAGTACTTAACAGCCAGAATCCAGGGGTTATAAGGACTGCTGATGCTATTCTTGACATTGATCAAGAGGGAATAAATAGTCTTGTGAAGAAACTTACTTCCGTGTCTTCAATGGAGGGCAATGACATGCAAGAGTTCAATCTTCCCTGGTTTTAGTTTCCTTGAAATTCATGCTCTTGCTTCCTAGTTCCACACAGTTCAAACATCAAAAGGTGGCACGAAACGTGAGCATAAAGTAGTGTAGTATCTGGATTTTGGATTTATATATCAGCTTAAAAGCATCTTATCAGGTTTTAGTCATCATATTCTATTGTACAGCATTTGAACGGATGACACGATTGAATATATGTTAATGCTAATGCTACTCTCTTGTTCACTTCTTTAGGCCAACCTTCTCGTTTCCTTTCCTTTAACGAATTCACAAGAGTTAAAAGACTGGCAAAAGAGTGAGTAATCAGTTTATCAATCACTACAGGGAAAAGAACAACGAACCATAGGCTAGTGTCTGTAATCTTTTGAGTTGCTGTGGGTGGGAAGAACGGGAAGTCTGGAACACGAATTCTGGGTTCAAGCTCAAGTCACTAACCCATAATAACATATGCCAGCATCTAGACATGACAGCAGGTTGAAAATACCGTACCTCCATTTATACTTGTCTGATTTCACACTCTCTACAAGTGGCTTCATCTTAGTTTAATCTTATTTGTCCTATTTCAAAACAACATTATTTCGATTTACAGAATTAATAATGAAATGAGAGAGAATTAATAATGAAATGAGAGAGAACGTAACATAACTAACTCTATTATTTGATCGAGGGTATTATAATAGGATGGAAGTGAAAGATTTCATATTACGATCTATTTCATCTTAAATAGTAAAAATAAAAACTTTTGATTCGGAAAATTTAGGATATAATATAAACTAATAAATACATACTACCTAATATACCCTTAATAATTCTTCTTAATATCAATTATTTCTTTTAATTCTAACGTCTTTTTCTCCGGACTCATTTATTATGATCTACAAAAATTATATATAATTAATAATATTTTTATATTATTTCTTCTTACCCTAATAATAATAATTTTATATTATTAATAATAAATTGTATATAATTATCAATAAAATAAAATTTTAATACAATTCTTATTAATAAAATAGAAAATATAAAAAAATATTCTTTAATTGTTTGTATATATTTCTATATAAATAAATTATTTTTAAATATAAATAACATATAATAAAATAAAATAAATTTTAATAAAATAAAATATATTAAATAATTAAAAACATTATTTTTATATA
>JANJEY010000007.1:59765790-59777453 GCA_024703695.1 Erythroxylum cataractarum
ATAATTTTAAACCATATAAAACATAAATAAAAATATATCTAACCAAATCTTTTATATGGATTATAATATAAGTAAAATTAATATAAAAAATAAATATTAAAACATATAAAAGTCAAATAATATTATATAACAAGTAAAATAATATTATATAAGCGTGACGATGAGTTTGTAAGTATTGCATAAATTATGTGTAAAACATAAGAGCAAAAAGGTTAAAAAATAGGCTCATTAATTAAATTGAAATTTTTATCCCAAAAAATTATTTGAGAAGTTTTTTTTTGTTTCAATTTTAACCTTCTTAAAATGCTGTATTTTGACTACTAAAAAAGTTATATTTATTTTTAAAATTTTTTTTACAACCAAACATCTATTTTTTCTTAAAAAATACTTTTATTATATAACGTAACCTAAAAAAGGCCTAAACAACAATTGAATAAGAGATAAATTATATAGGAAGAAGACAACATGAGGACCACTCGGCAAATGCACATCAATCAAAAGCCACGACATGAACTTTTTATTAATAATATCAATTTAATACGCAGATATTTATATTACGACTTGACATTTCAACTTTAATAAAAGAACCAATAGCCATGTTACTTATCTCACGCAATCCATGATTAGTGTTGGTGAAGAACAACTAGCTGGAGACGTAGCCTTATCTAATTGTACATTGTCTACAAAATGTCCTTCGTCTTATCCAACTTAAATCTACCAAAGCTTTTAAATTTAAATTAAATTCAGAATTCATAATATTTTAGTCTGAATTTTAAAATTATTTAATAAATGAATTTGAGTTTGAATTTAATTCAATTTAATCGATTCATTAATTTTTGATCAAATTAAGCTAAGTTAAATTAATTTGTTATAAAATTTTAAAAATTATTAAATATAAATTCTAAAATATTCAAATATTTACATTCAATATTGGTCAAATTAAAAAATTACTAATTAACAAAGATTGCACGTTAAAAAAATGTCCAACGTTTTGATTTTTTTAAATTCAATAGCAAAAATTTTAAAGCTTTTGATTTAGTGATTAACCTTTTAAAATTAATATAAATTGAATCAAAACATTATTTTTTATATTCACGTCATATTTAATAAATAAGATGTATAAAAAAATTCATTTTAATTTATATAAAATTTAAAATTAAAATATTTGATACTAAATTAAACAAATTAAAAACAAAAAGTGTCACGGCCATGGTTTGCTAAACTTGTGATGTTTTATATATACATATTAGATATCCCAACTTTTGCTGGACTAATCATATACTTCTAAGACTCCATCTCAAAAATCCTATAAGAGGTAAATCTAGTACTTTAAGATCCCTTAGGTTCTTACATAATCAATATACTTTTGCGCACAAGAAGTTGTCACATACTAATTGATCAGCTGCTGATTGATCACTAACCCTACTCAGTATCAAATTCCTAACAGCCTTGAGTTCTCTAGTAGCTCCAACTCATACATAATCGCTAGAAGCAAGACGTTCGTAATTGATCCGATTAAGGAGCATGCCAAGAGAGCTAGAAGATCATCAACAAGGAAAATTCTCCTCTCCCCTCCTCTCTTGGTGACTCGAACTTAAGATCTCCTACAAATGAGAGCCTTAAATAAGGAGTTGAAACTTGTCTCAACGTGTGATGTTGATGATCAAACATTGGTACTATTTATAAAATCTTAATTAGCATGTATTATCATAACAAGGGTTAATTATACTCAATTATATAATTATAGTTCGAACTTCAAAAAGTAAAAATAAAAAGGTCAAAATTTTTAATTTTTTTAAATCTAGCCCAACATTAGTATCTTTATTAAGTTTGTTGACCTAAATCAGATTACGCAGCCTCGATAATCTCACGCTTTAATTTTAATTTTTTTTCCTTTGTTTTCAATTTGTTCACTCAACGCTCTCACCCTTCAATTTTCATATTATACAATCTCGACATACTCATGCTAAGGGCATAAGGAGAACGAAATGAAAATGAAAAGTTTGTTGGTGCAATATACTAAAATGTGAAAGTAGTTTGAAGCATCGAAATAATAAACAGAAAATAAATGGTAGAAGACTAAACAGATAACGAAAAGCTAAAATTGCGTAAACTGATATGAGAATTTTATTTTTAACGATAACATCGTTTCATTAATCTTCATTTATTGTATTAATTTTAATTGACATGTATTAAATAATTGTAGTTTTTAACGTTTATTGAAAAGTTTTAAAGTTTTAAATATTTTATTATCACCTTTTTAAATTCAAACCATAGTTAAAAGATTAGGCGGTGGTTCAAATTACCTATACACTAAAGTTGACGGCTCATCAATAATTCTGATTTGTGTTCCGAGCGACGTTCATATGCTTTCATATGTCTAATCCACGCAACTACGTGTCTCCCATAAATCATGTGCACAATGTTCTACGTCATCAACTAGTGGTGTGCCTTCGTCATTTCTAATAATTCATCTACGACAATATTATAATAATCGCCAAAAAGTAGTAGTGTGATAAATCATTTTATCTCTAATCATATGTGAAACATGTGTTTACAAAAGAAAGTGTTAACAATTAAATAAATTAGTCACTTTGTACTTATTATAAAATTTTATTTAATCTATCCAAACAACCATGTCTAAGTTTCACAATAGATTAGGTCAAATTTAGATTCACTTAGGCATAAGATTGGCTTAAATTTTGATCGAGTAAAATTAAATATGTACATTTTAATTTAAAGAATTTAAAATAACAACATCCCACGAGTTAAATTGTATAGTTTGAATTTAAATTTAATTCGAATTTTAGATTTTAAAAATAAAATTTTGAATATGATCCAAAATGGATCAATTAAGATTGATCTCATTAACTTCAAGATATCTAGAATTGAGTCGAGCTGAATAAATTTTACTAAACCTAAATCATATTTAGTGGTAAGAGTTGGAAGTTTGTCATTGGTGCTTTGTCATTGTTAGAATTTACAACGCGCCTACGGACCCACACGAGAAGGAAAGCTAGATTACATATAAGCCTAAGTGAGTTTTCATCATAAAACTAATTGGTGATAGGTGGAGTAGTCCACTAGACTTATATATTAGTTTTCTTTATTCTCTTTCTTCAATTTAGGACAAACTCCCACTTTATATTTTAACACACCCCCCTCACGTGTGGGTCTAACACGTTACATAATCTATTAATTCGAGGGGTTAACGATTAACATAAGAGCAACCTACACTGATACCATGTTAGAATTTACAACGGGCCTACGGGCCCACACAAGAAGGAAAGTTAGATCACATATAAGTCCAAGTGAGTTTCCATCCTAAAACCAATTAGTGATAGGTGAAGTAGCCTACTAGACTTATATGTTAGTTTTCTTTATTCTCTTTTTTCAATATGGGACAAACTTCCACTTTATATTTTAACAATCATTTCTAATAGAAAAAGTGAAAGGTTGACCTTTCGGTAAAAATGTTGAAGGTGTATAAATCTGTAACGACTTACTCTGTTGATTGACTGGTTCAAATAGTATATAAGAAGATGATGATTCAAGAATCCTTGATTTCTTAGAAACTCTTAACTTCTTCACAAGTTAACTGATGATTGTGACTCCAAATTTAAGAATCTCATACTTTTGAGTAGTCATTGCAATGTTACTGGCCCAGTCTCGTTAACTATAAGACAGGTCCAATAGGCTAACATATTAAAGAAACGAGCAGGCCATTGTGTTGGCAATGGCATAATAAGAAAGTTTCATAGCTAAAAGGTTACAATTGTAATTAATTTTTTATTAAAATATAACTTAAAATTAATCTTAACAATTGGGCCCGATCTGACTAAAAGTCAACCAGTCAGGTTCAGGTTAATTGAGCCTCTGCCCAAATTAGGGCTGGAATCTAAACTTTTGTCATTCCTATTTAAAATTTAAGATTTTTAAGTATTTAAATATAATTATAATATTTTCAAATGTTAAACTTTTTTAAATAAATAATATTAAAATTTTAACTTTACATTTTTTATAGTTTAAAAAATTTGTCGATACATCATAAGTTAATATTTTATTATTTATTTTTAATAAATATACATAATTTATAATTTATAATTTATAATTTGTTAATAAAATTAACACATCATAAGGATTAACTCGATAATGAGATTTATTTATAAAATTTAAAAGATATATAAAAATACAACAATGCATAAAATTACCTTATTAAAATTTAATTTTGTTGATTTTTTTTCAAATTAGCAATTTATTTTAAATGTTTTGAAAATTTTAAAATTTAATCTATATTCTAAAAAAAATTAAATTACTCTTAGTGCTAAAACAAGAATAATATTACATTGATTGCTGTGATCTCATGAACCCAAACCTATTTTAGTACTATCAGTTCTATTCTATCGTAAATACACATACCTCTTCAACAATTTATTGGTTTACGAATGTTGTTTAGCAATCAGTTGATTTTATCAGTTAATTTAATTAGTATTATTTAATGTTTGGTAAAATTAATTTTTTTATATTAACTATTTATATATAAAATGACTTATAAAAATATAAAAATTATATTTCGTTAAATATTTTTATAAGAGTTTACCTTTTTTTAGATGCTATTAAGAAACGTTGACTTCAACAACACAGTTACATATAGTATTATTTCAGAAGATTGTACCTTTCTCAACATGTTAAAAAAAACATTGAGCCGCTTTACAAATGAAAAGAGATACTGTCCGATTGCAGAAAGTGGTAAGGGATTTCCTGGGTTCGATTTCTTCAGTTCTAATTGGTCGTCGACTAAAGTTGCCATCTTCAAGGATGGTTGTTAAACAAGTTTTGTCTGTAACTCTTCGCCGACGATTGACCATCTTGGGTTCGCATATACAAGACAAGAACACGTTTTAATTCATTTTAAACAGCGAATCGTCTTTGTTGTTGAAGGGTTTTGACTGGAGATAACAAAGTTCCACACGTTTGTCAAATGTCTGCTCGTTAGTTCCGTCCTAAGTACACATCTCTGATTTGTAAGCATTCTCAAGGAGCAGCAACCTTGGAAACGAGTACTAGAAAAGTAGACTTTTGGGCACGTAATTACAGTACTGTCTTCAAACGACGAAATGTCCTAAAAGCGGGGGCTGCGGTGGCTTGTCGTGTCAACTAAACCAACCGTGTTATTTTTAACAATTCCTTCCACTCTATTCCTTGCATTCCTTCTTCTACTTTGCTTCTGTTCTTGTCCCATCTTGAAGATTTCTGAGATTCCATCCCACCCCACAAAAATTAAACAAGAAAAGCTCAAATCTTTTGCGCCATTTGGTTAATGATTGTGTTTCCTGGAAAACCCATCTAGATTATACCTGCTAATTGAGAACTCTGTAAATGGAGGTGCTATCTTCTTCACCGTTATCAGTTCACTCCAGGTGGAAATTGGGTTCAGTTTCAACTCTTCCATCACAAAATTCGCATCGTTTTGACCCCCTCTTAGGTTTTCACTCCAATAACGTCGCAATTTCGTCTTCTTCATCTTCGTGTTTTGGCATTTCTGTTTCTCATGGGTACAAAGACAAGAAAACCGTTTCTTTTAAACCCCCACGTGCACGCAGAAACAGTAGGGTTCTTCGAGTTTCTGCAGTTTTTGAGAGATTCACTGAGAGAGCCATTAAAGCTGTCATTTTTTCTCAAAGAGAAGCAAGAGCCTTGGGCAAGGACTTGGTTTTCACACAGCACCTTTTGCTGGGATTGATAACCGAGGATAAGGACTCAAACGGGTTTCTTGGTTCAGGCATCGAGATCGATAAAGCCCGCGAAGTTGTTCAAAGCATTTGGCGAGGTGATATAGATGCAGATGAAATTAGTACTTCAGCTTCTACCAGCGAAAGGAAGATCATACGTAAGCCTACAGATGTACCGTTTTCTATCAGCAGTAAGCGGGTTTTTGAAGCTGCTGTTGACTACTCGAGGACTATGGGGCATAATTTCGTCGCACCAGAGCATATAGCCATTGGCTTATTCACTGCAGATGATGGAAGTGCTTCTAGGGTACTCAAGAGGTACGACTTGATGGTTCTTTTTATTGCTGTAGTGGTCTTTCTCTGTAACCTTTTCATATACAATGGAAACTATTGAGAGACTTGAGACAACTAATTATTAAGAGACTGTGCTCAATACAGAGAAACCAAAAATTTGTTAGTGGTAATGCAAAGTAGATTTATCCGTGGTTTGTGCAGTAGCTGGTCCATCCGCTTAGATTGTACAGATCAACATGTTGGGTATGGAATTACAACATCTAAGTTTTCTTCTTAGATTGAAGAGTTGTCTTAGTCCACTTTTAGTAGTATGAAAATGTTGTGTTTGTATAGTATGTCAGTACCCTTTGCCAGCTTTCATGAATCCCTTCCTTACCTATCATTCTCCATCAACATTTATAAGATTGTTAACTGTTTGTTTTAAAGTACATAATGCTTAAGTCTCCTTTTCTGTACCGAATGTATGATTTCAGATTGGGGGCAAATGTAAATGAATTGGCAGCTGTAGCAATTTCCAGACTTCAAGGAGAGCTTGCTCAAGATGGAAGAGAACCATCTCTAAGATCCAAAGAGCCATATGGAAAGACATTGCCTAAGAAAACTGCTGCTTTAAGATCAACAGAGAAAACTAAAGGTAAAATTCCAATGTTCTTGGTGCTTTCTTTGTTTATTAATTGAAAGAACAAAGGGGAACCTTTTGCAACTTGATTTCTGTTGCTAGAGAAAAGTGCTTTGGCCCAGTTTTGCGTGGATCTTACTATTCGAGCAAGCGAAGGACTGATTGATCCTGTTATTGGACGTGATATTGAAATTGAAAGACTTGTACAGATCCTTTGCCGCAGAACAAAAAATAATCCCATTCTTCTCGGTGAAAGTGGAGTTGGAAAAACAGCCATTGCTGAAGGACTTGCTGTAAGAATTGCTCAGGCAGATGTTCCTGCTTTTCTCCTGGTATGTTAACCCACAAATGATTGTTTTTGTTATCGTTTTTTAAACTATGTACTCTAAGTCACATGTATGTGGTTGTTCCCACTATGAAAAATTGCATCCTTTTTATTGTTTTCTGATATTTGATCTTTTGTTTTACACTGCAGGTTAAGCGTGTGATGTCCTTGGATGTAGGGTTATTAATTGCTGGATCATCGGAAAGGGGCGAATTAGAGGGGCGGGTCACTAAATTAATTAAAGAGACACGGAAAGAAGGTGGTTCCATTTAGAATTACGCTTTGATAGAGAGTGGTTTCTTAGGGACTCAATAATGCATGCATTGCAGGTAACATTATCCTTTTCATCGATGAAGTGCATACACTAGTTGGGACTGGCACAGTTGGGCGAGGGAACAAGGGAGCTGGTCTTGACATTGCTAATTTGTTGAAGCCATCTCTTGGTAGGGGTGAAATACAGGTAATGGCCTCATGCTATTGTGCTTTACTCTATTAGTTTCATGTTTAGGAAAATTTACATAATTAGAAATGCTTGTATGGGGTGATGGAAATCCATCTAAAAACCTGTTTGAAGAGCAATGTTACGAGAATATATGAAGATGGAGATTTGACAAGGACAAATTCTATTGTGTTGGCTTATTTGCTTTGATCTACTAGGTTTGAACAAATCTCTATCTCTTGCAGTGTATTGCATCCACAACCATGGATGAATACAGGAAACAATTTGAAAATGATAAAGCTTTAGCGAGAAGATTCCAACCTTTGTTGGTTAATGAGCCAAGCCAGGTTCGTTACACATTTGTATGTTTATCTGATACCTTATTTCCTACATGGTTGGGCAGCCTACTTTCTAACCCTTTATTGGACATTCGGCAACAATGATTAGGAGGATGCAATTAAGATATTGTTAGGCCTGCGTCAGAAATACGAGGCCCATCACCGCTGCACATTCTCACCAGAAGCAATTAGTGCTGCTGTTTATCTATCTGCAAGATATATTGCTGATAGGTATCTTCCAGATAAAGCTATTGATCTAATTGATGAGGCAGGAAGTAGAGCTAATATTGAGGCTCATAGGAGGAAGAAAGAACAACAAACCTGTATACTCTCGAAGTCGCCAGATGATTATTGGCAAGAGATTAGAACTGTCCAGGCCATGCATGAATTGGTAATGTTGTTGTTCCCAGGTACAATTGCATTTTTCCTTATTGTCTGCTAATAACAAGAAACATTCCTGTGTTTTATGGAAGCAGGTTCAGACAAGCAGGCCCCAAAATGATGTTAATGCTTCCAGCATAGATGATTCTGCCGAGATAATTTTAGAATCCACCTTACCTTCATCTCCTAGTACAGATGGGTATGTTGACTCATATTATGTTTGATTTATAAATGCAGGGGGGCTGAATTAACTTGGGAACATATCTATTTTCAAGTAACTTTGTGAATTTGATTCTTTTCAGACCGACAGTGGTTGGTCCTGATGATATAGCAGCAGTTGCTTCACTCTGGTCAGGAATCCCCATTCAGCAGCTTACTGCAGACGAAAGAATGTCTCTTGTTAGTCTTGAGGAGCAGCTGAGGAAAAGGGTAATTGGTCAAGATGAGGCTGTTATTGCTATATCTCGCGCTGTTAAGAGATCTCGTGTTGGCCTCCAAGATCCTGGGAGGCCCACAGCTGTAATGCTGTTCTGTGGACCAACTGGGGTTGGCAAGACTGAACTAACAAAAGCTTTGGCAGCTTGCTATTTTGGATCGGTAAGAACCTACTATGTAACTGAAAGGACAGTTCTCTTCCATGTATCCTTGCTGTTTTGATGAGGCTTTGTCAATTGCCATATTATAAAAACTAATTATGTTTGCTGCTCCAATTTAAACTCCAAATAAATGTGGTGTTTGGTGTTTGTGTAACTGTATGTTAAATTGAAGAACAATGACAGTCGTTGAAAGTGATGATTTTGATGAATGAAAATGCTATAGATTAATCCTTATACACTGTTACACTGTTTTACCGTTTTAATCCGTTTCTTTCTTGGTGCAGGAGTCAGCCATGCTGAGGTTAGACATGAGTGAATATATGGAGCGGTTCAGTGTGAGCAAATTAATAGGATCACCCCCGGGCTACATTGGTTATGGTGAGGGAGGCACTCTAACCGAAGCTATCAGAAAACAACCTTTCACTTTAATTTTACTGGATGAAATAGAGAAGGCTCATCCAGATATATTCAACATCCTCCTCCAAATCTTTGAAGATGGCCATCTTACAGATTCCCAGGTTTGTAAAAACTCTGATATGTGTGGTTTGAACATGGTAATGGCAACATCGATTGAACTGGGTTTCTTCTCCAGGCAAAGGGTAAAAAGAACTGCTGCTTGAGCAGAAGATTATTGTTTCTCAACTTGGAAAGGACTGTATTTTGCAGGGACGGAGAGTATCGTTTAAGAACGCATTGATGGTCATGACATCAAACGTGGGTTCTACAGCCATTGCAAAAGGTGGCCGCACCTCCATTGGTTTCGTGACTGCTGATGATTCATCAACATCTTATGCTGGAATGAAGGCACTGGTAACCGAAGAGCTAAAGGCGTATTTCCGTCCAGAGTTGCTTAACAGAATAGATGAAATCGTGATATTCAGCCCCCTCGAAAAGGCTCAGGTTTGTGATTTTTCATTTCTTTTGTTGAACTGTTAGCATTTAAGGCTGATTTAAGTATTTTTCCAACTCAGAAGCAACCAGGATTAGACATGGCTGTAGAATACCTGAAACACCAGGAGCTTATTACGAACAAGTGCTTAGTTTTTGAGTAAATAAACTCAAATATGCTTCTTTCATGTAACCATTTTACATATCCATATGTTGCAGATGCTAAAGATTTTAAATCTGATGCTGCAAGAGCTAAAAGAAAGGCTACTATCACATGGAATTGGATTGGAGGTTTCTGATTCAGTGAAGGACCTTGTGTGTCAGCAAGGTTACGACCGGATTTACGGTGCACGGCCACTTCGAAGAGCAGTCACTCACATAATCGAAAATCCATTGAGTGAAGCTTTCCTTGCCGGAGAGTTTAAATCAGGTGACACTGCCGTTATTGATCTGGATTCTTCAGGGAACCCGGTTGTGGTGAATAGTTCAGACCAGAGTATCTCCACAGTAGTTTCATGAACACAGTTGGTATCTCATTTCTGTGGCAAATCGTATGCCTGTAAATGAAAAATATACAAAAGTCCTGAATCGATACATTGAGCGATTCTGTTGATTCATACGAAGTGTAAATATGGAGAGCATTAAGGTTATTCTTTCAGATCACTAAATTTTATGTACAAAGATCTAATACTACTTATCATACCTTTCTTTCCATAAGAAATGTTGCTTTTATAAGGGCCCTGCCTGGGCTCGGCCTTACCATGTAAGGGACTGGCCTGGCTTGAGGCTTGACCGGCCTGAGCTCGAGCTAAGCCTACCTTAATGTGCTCGTTTTGTTTACAATAATTGAACCTTATGTCGGATTGAATCAATCTAACCTAATCTGTTAACTTTGGGCCAAATCTAAACTTGGGTTAGTTGTTACTGATAAATAAAGACCTGCTTGTTTTTTATTTTAAAAATAAATAAATCATTTTATTTCAAATATTTTAAAAATTAGATAAGAGATTAAATTAGTAGATATTGGAATTTATTTTTAAGATAAAAGTTTGAAACAAAATTATTATATAATAAAGAGTAAATAAAATTAAAAAGAGATCATTTTTATTTATATATTTTTAATTTTTAATATTAAAATGTTATTAAAATAATTTGGAATCAAAAGTTATTGATCGAGAACGTTCATTTCTAGCATTGATTGTGAAGGAAAAGTTCTCACCTTTACAAGCAAGGCTCGTACTTCAGTCGGACCAAACATGCTCGGGACTTCTGCTGTCCGGCGAAAATCTAGTTAAGATTAGTGTTTTTATCCGGCGGAACACTACCATCAGCTCCGCCACCTGACCTTCCGCTTATTGCTCAATCTCAGCCACAACAAAGCGACCTATCTTAGCTTTTGGGATCGATTCACGAACTGGGCAATCTCTCCGCTTCCATTCAAGAGGAACCTCGATGAATTGCAGAACCACCTCTATTTCAGTCAGACCGCTATCGACGGTGGCTTCAAGACCCTCGCTTCTCGGGCTATTCACGAAGGACGACAACAACACGAACAGCCTAAAACCCGACAGGAACAGACACCCCGACAATGACAAGCTGGACAGAGTCCGAGCTTATGAATCTCTACGAAGCCATGTGTGGAAAAAAGGTTCGGGAGATATATAACTGTTCGTTTATCTGACGTTCCTAAGCTTCGTGAAGAATTTTCCGCGGCTCTAAAAAGCTATCCAGCAAAACTAGTTCTGGAGAGTGTTGGGAAGTTAAAACCGATAAAAGCAAGGACTCTCCTATGGTTACAGGCAGAGAAGCTTAAATTTTGGTATTGGCAATTCGACGCACACCGCGGAAGTCTTGACGTCGAGATGATTAATTGGAATTGAACAAACACAAAAATAAAGGATACGCAAGGTTTGATTTCTACGATACCTCTCGGAAATTTGTTCCAAGCAATTCCGATGATTAAAATAAACCAAGAAAAGCGAACAATCAACACGCCACAATTGAGAAAACAATTGATAAGTGAAAGATGGTTCGAAAAGTAACAAGAACAA
>JANJEY010000007.1:59777553-59798428 GCA_024703695.1 Erythroxylum cataractarum
AGCAATCCCGATGATCAAAATAAACCAAGAAAAGCGAACAATCAACACGCCACAATTGAGAAAACAATTGATAAGTGAAAATTGGTTCGAAAAGTAACAAGAACAAGAGAATAATGTTCTCTCTAAAGCCGATGGCAGTCAAACAATCTGATCTGAAAAATTGTAAAACCCTAAAACATAAGTATTTATACCTAGGTCAAATAATAAAAGGTTGGGCTAAAATACATGGTAGCCCAAAATAAAACGAAGTCCAAAATTAAATAAATATGTTTGATATCTTCTTGGGCTTAATTGATGAATCATTAAATAACCCAAGTATTCGTGTTTTCAAGCTCCAAGTATATCCGGTCCAAAGATTTGAGTTAAATGGATTATTTTGAGCTCAATTCTATTAAACTCTCCTCCAATAGGCTCGAAATTCGCCATCTTCTCAAGATCCTTACTCCTGCTCACATCAGAACTTTTGCTTTTGATTAATAACGTGGAGCCTACTGTGAGGAATGAGGCTGAGCAGGCCGCGAGTCGTTGGAAAAGGAGGCTTGTAGCTGGGGATGGTCTGCATAGAGCGAGCGAAATCAGCTCCAGAGGATTGCTTCTTCTTGTTATTGGTTATGGGATTCCCAGGGCCGTTGAGTATGATGATATTTGGGATTTGATTTAGTCGTGTAATTCAAGAGGGATTACTACCGCCTTAGGGCTCCTTTTGCGGGGTTTAAGGTAATTTTTGGCTAATGCTGATAAATTTGCAGTCTTGCACAAGTTCTGGGTTTGAAGTTCTTCACTTTCATTTGGTGTTTTATTAATGTTTTCTGTAAGTTCTCTTTATCATACTTTGGTGTTCCTCGCTCAGTTTAACATCCTTAATTCTGTTGTCCAAATTTAACCAGGTGAAGTTGTACTCGTATATATACATACAGCTTCTGTGTCTTGACTCTTGATTTACTTTTGTTGGTGCTTGTTATACTTTAATGGAATAGGGTTGCGGGCTTGTGAGGTTGTCTGAGAAAAAGGCAGGAAAAGATATCATCTTGGAGGAAACTAAGGTATGACACGATTTAACTTCTCTCGTACTTTAACTATCTAGTTGGTTTCTTTGTCATAGGTCGTTAATAGTTATTTGTTTACTGATTTGTGAACCAATTTATTGCGCTTGATAGAGTGAGTGTATGCAGTTTTTTTTCTTTTTTGGATATATTATTCTAGATAGCATATTTATTATATTCTCGTACTTTAACTATCTAGTTGGATGACCTCAAAATCATGACGACTCAAAAGTTCAAGGAGAAAACATATATGAACTGGTAACATTTTGATTGTCCATGAAGCATAATTACAATAATAAATGATTGTGAATTGTCTTGCGGCTTTGAGATATTTAGGATGGTCCTTCCTGTTATATGCATTATTCAAATGTTTGCTTGATGTTTGTCTTTCAATTTCAAGTTTCACTTTATTTTTCCTTACATGTTTATGAATTTTTTGTTTGTTCTATTGTCATTATTCTTTATTCTTGTGCTGAGGGCACTAAGTTTGCCATGGAGCATTATTGATGGATGCTTCTGAGTTTTGTTGTTTCCATATATCCGCAAGTTTTGCTCCTAAAGCAATGAATTGACTTCTGATGACCGCACAGTTAAAGTTTCCTGTGTGGACAGATACGGGTCAAACATCATTTGATATGGTACTCTAACGGTTTTAAAACTACCTGAGAATCATTTCTAAACTAGCACGGATGTGGTAACAGTTGTATCATTCTTATGTGTTATTTCATGACTAATTGAGGTTAAGCATGACATTTGTTCCTGCTGCGTCAATCTCTGTGACTCTGTGCATTCATATTCCTATACTAAAAGAATTTTGTCCATGAAAAGTCCACATACACAAACATGAGAACACGTTTTTTCCAGTTGCTATTTGCTACTACATCAAATTTATAGAAAAATTGCAATTCTGATATTATTGCCCATCAAAATGCTTGAAGTGTCTCAAAAGTTTATCAACATAGCACGCATGTAGGAAGCGTTGAGCAAATTTATTTTTGACTGAAGAGATTGATTGTTAGTATGAATGAAGTTGAGCGGTACAGAGTCATGAATTACCTTATTTAGTGTGAGATTCTGCTTTTACAGATATCATAGAGGGAAGGATGAAGAGTAGAATGAAAATTGAAGCTGTTGCTGTAGCTTAACTTTCCTTATCTTGCTGCAATGCATGATGACTTTGATTGGGCTAATGGTGTAGTCTTGTGGTGATCTATACATAAGTAAATGAAAAGCATCTGTGATCTGTCTGCGTTTAAATCTGTAATGAAGTTCCTTGAAGATGACAAAATGGATGTTGCCAAGGTTCTCCCAGGACTGTAACTAAAGACATGAAGTTGGAGAAAGATATTGCTGATCTCAATCAACAAAAGATAATTGGTGACGCAGAAAAGAAACACAGAGACTGATTGTCAAGGAATTTTATGAGTCAAGACCAGGAAAAAGTGTCACCCCTGATCTCCAGTCCGATTGTTGTGTTGCACGAGCAAAGAGCTGCTATGTGTAATAGTTCGCTACGAGTAAACTTACCGGATGGCAGATTCTCCCGCCATGTCAACAAGTACTCATCTTCCTCGATGGAACCATATGCTTACGACATTATTCTTTGCTCAACGGCAGGTACCATGGATACCAGTGGGGTTGGCTTGAAATCTGTTTATGTTGTTTCATCTGCGGGCGCAGTTTCAGATGGTTGGAGGATTGTTAATGTTTAGAAAACTCATACAACCTATGTCTGGCTTGAATGAGTTGCTGTTGCAGTGTTGCTTCTAATCGTAGCTCAACCTTTGAAGTACATCATCATCTTGATACTGCTATATGAAAGTACTTCAAGATGCTCTGTAAGCCCTGTTATTGGCTTAAGACTTTCAAGGATTTGACTGTGTCCTAAGTTAAAAAGTGAACAATCCCTTTAAGAAGAATTTCAAAGTAATTTTCCTCGAGAACAATAATAACCATCCACCACAAAAAATAAAAAAAAAAAGTATGTATGTATTGTTGGCGATATGTATGTTAGCAAAGTTGTTAAATCCCTTGTACACTAAAAGAAGAAATTTTTATGTTGAAAAAGAATGGATTATGAATTATAGATTATAAGATTGAGAAATGAGAAGAGATTAAGAGGTGGCTCCCTTTGAATCAAAGAGAATAACTGACAGGAGCACTTTGAAACTGTAATTTATCCCATTCTAACGGTACTTTCTGGGATCATCATCAAACATCTTTTAAGAAAAGAAGAGAGAAGAAACTCGAGACATTTCGTATGGAGGGTTGTGTTCTTTGATCCATTCCCAGAATGGATCAAAGCAGGAAGGGACTGATGTGATTCAAATTCGTATTCTCCACGGCGACTTCATGACTCTCCAACGTCCAACCCAATATGACTTTCCCGCAAAGACACTCTCTTTCTCTGTTTCTTCTCTTCTGTGATCATTTTCTTTGTGAAAGTCACTTACTTGAGGCCAGAGTTTTCTTCTCTCTATTTTGTTTGTAATGCGTCTTGTTCTCTCTGTTGTGTTTAGGGGGATCGATTTATACCCAGCATGCCAGCAGGAGTTTGATGAACCTTTGATCAAGCCCGCACATTGTTGAGTGACGGGACTGATGGAGTTCATAAACCCAAGTTTGGAGTACGTTTCTTCTACACTGCAAGTGTCCTTTATGGCTTTCTTGGATGTGGTTGATAGGTTTGAGAAATTGGTGACTTGGTTGCTTGTTTTGTCACGGTTTCTGGTTCTCTTATAATTGCCTATATATGGTTTCTGAATTTTTGTGTTGAGGGGTCTTGTGAAAATTGTAATTCCATGTTCTGATAACTGTAGGTTGATTATTCTTCTGTGGCAGGAGGTGTATGGACAGAAATTGATAGATAGTTTATCTATGGACTCGGATGAGAGACCATATAAGATGGTGGTATCAGAGGTAGCCCAAAATCGATTAGAAAATCTATTTGTCACATTGATCAGATGCGAAATGATGACGCAGAGGTTTTGAGGAGGACGGATCCTCTGTCCAATTCTCCTGTCCCTACTCTGTCTCATTGAATCTCAGCCATCCATTTATGTAAGTCCCGTGTAGGTCCCATATAAATGGATGACTGAGATTTAATGGGACAGAGTAGGGACAGGAGAATTGGACAGAAGATCTTGGGTGGGCTTTGAGTAATATGGTTAAGCCACATCAACCTCGACCATTGCTCAAGGTACAAGTCCTGATGATAGCATTAATAATGACGAGATATATTTAGTCCAATATCAGAATTATGAGCTTCTGATATAGGGGTTAAATGGTTACGGTGCTCATTATTGAAACTTTGATTCAGACTATCTCATGATGTTTGTGTGGAACTCTAGGTGGCAGCTAAGATGTTGGAGGCACCTAACGTTAGTGATGACTTCTATGCGAACGTTATGGATTGGGGAAAGAACAATATTGTTGTTGCTGCTTTGGCCTCAGCATTGTACTTCTGGAGTGCAGAAACCTGCAAAGTTGAGAAGAAGTTGATGACACTGATCGCCTGAAAGTGTGAGCTGTTCTGAAGCTGGCAGAAATTTAGCAGTTGGTTTCATGCACTCCAAAGTTCAGGTTTGGGATGCTGAGCAACAGAGCATGTCTCTGCTTTTTAAGTGATTCAGAAACTGCTTTAGATCTTGAAATGACTGAAACATCTGACATTTTATTTGTTTATATCACATATTTGAAACTTGGGAGGTCACAGATTAAGGGTAGGAGCAATTTCCTGGAGCGATGGAACTGTAAAGGGTAGGAGCAATTTCCTGGAGTGATGGAACTTTAACTTCAGGAAGCCGAGACAAATACATTATCAATCATGATGGTACCAACCCTTCAGCAATGACATGAGACACTAACTAAACACTTAAACATAATATAAAAACTTAATTTTTTTAAAGAATAAGGTATTCGGTATAGCTCCAAAGAAAGTAACTTTATTAGTCCCACTCCTACAGCTAGCTGCAGTTTCACTGTTAAGCAGGTAATTTGCAGTTGGTCTCGTCCTGAGCAAACCAGTATCTATTGAAAACCCAAGTTGAATCAGCTGCAACAGGCTTGTCATCCTGGTTACGGTGCCATGTAAAGTGAGCATGAGTCCTGTTCTTTATATCAAGAATTGCATGTCCGAAGCTCGCTTCCCTGAACGCTGAGTACTCAGGTTGTGGAGCACTAAACCTGCATACATTAAACCCAAGTAAGTAACACTGTAATGTCTCCTTCCTTATCTCAGGATTGATTTCAAAACCTCATCGTCTAGTGTCTTACTCCGCTGCAAGCCCTTCAATGTTTCCACCATCTCCAAGCGTAAAGTACATTGGTGCTGAAGAATCATTTACTGGGAAAGACAGTCCATTTGTGATGTTGTACTTAATATTTGATATTCGAAACTGCAATCATGGGATATGACTCCATCATATGAATATTCAATGAAATCAAGATTAAAGTCATTGCTGAGTTTTTTTTTTTACCGATCGTTCATAGGAATGCACGTGCCCTGCAAAGACAAGATCAACTTTATTTTGGACAACCCATTTCTCGAACTGCACTCGCATGGTTTCTCCTTCCATGTAATGGTAACCGTTGCTATTATACCATGGAGAGTGAACAAGGATGATTAGCCAAGGAGTCTCTGATCTGTTCACCTTTGGAAATTCTTTCTCAAGCCATTGGTACTGTGGAGTATATTTACCTGGACATGCATGATCGATAGATTCTCATACACCAATCAACAGCAGCAGCAGGTTTATGCAACTAACAAAAATCATGCAAGCCAAGGCGTAACTTACCATAGGCAGAGTAAGAAGAAAGTACGATAATGTAGGCAGATGCACGCTTAACAGAATACCATAGAGGAGACGTGCTCCCGGAGGCCTTGTATGGTGTCGGGCACCGATGGTTATATGGCTTAAAAGGCTCAATTTCCCCCTGAAACATCATCAACCAATCCAAATTAAGCTGCTTTAAACCTATGAATTTTGATCGTAAATGCTGAATATCCAAGTTGAGAGGGGGTTTACAATGTCTTGATCAAAATCAATCTCATGGTTGCCTGGTGTCCAAATCCATGGCTGATAAGCAACACTTCGTTCAACCAGACGACCCCATGTATCCCATCTCACATTATCATGGTTGGGATAGTCATCGGCATACGAAAGATCACCGAGGAACAGCATAGCTTGAGCGTTCTTGTTAGATATGTAGTGACCCAAAGTCTCCTTTGACGCATATGTTTGTCCCAAATCACCTGAACCGGAACTCCTCCTAAAATGAGCACCATATCAAGAAGCAAAAAAGTTGAGTAGTTTCCTTGTACACTTACCAATAATGCCAAATGTATATGGGACGTCAGGACCTGGTGCAGGAGGAGTGCTAAAGTGAAATTGACGAACTGATTCGTCACATGCAATCTCATAAAAGTACTTAGTGTCATACTGCAGCATTAGCAGGAAAAACAAATTCGCATCAGCCAAAGAGTATCGTCAATTCTGTTGGCATACAAATCGGAAAAGTAGAACTCTATTGGATAAATCACCTCTAGTTCTTTGATGGTAGCGTGGTGTATGTAGCCAGAAGTATAAGTGTAGTATTTATAAGTAACGGTACTGGCTTTTGCCACCTTCTTCTCACAAGGCTCTTTTGCAGGCCAATATGTGACAGTATCCGGTGTGGGTTCAACAGGGGTAATCCATGAGATGATAATAGCTCGCCCAGTATGGTCTCCTTGTGTTATGTGAACCTGCACATTATCAAACCTTGCTCATCAAAGAAACAAACGCAACCATTGCAAAGGTTGTGGCAGATAAAGGCGGTGACTTTACCTGCTCAGGTGCATTGTACCCTTTAGGCGGAGGGTAGTCCTTGAGCGGCATGTCAATGGATGGTTGAGCCTTCCTGACATATTTGCTGGTGATCCCTCCATAGGATGGTTTAACTATGGTGAATAACAGAGCCAAAAGAATTGCACTCCCACACCAAGCCTTGGAAGCCATGTACGTAGATAGTAGCTAGCTTTAAAACGTTTGCGGGTTTCTTCAAGAGAAGATGATGATCTTATTAATTTATAGAGATTCAAACTTCCGTTTCGGTTAAGATATATTGGCTGATATACAGCAGATGTTGTTTGCATAAAAGGAATATTCTGAGTAAAGTGATCACCAAAAATTATTTTTATAAAATTAAGATAATTAAAAAATATCTTTTAAAAATATGTAATTCCTTTTTAATATTACAAATTAAACAAACATGATCTTTTTCTTAATTTTATTAAGTAATTTATATGTCCCCTATATCACATTTTAAAGAAACAAAGAAATTTTTTTAAAGTTACAAAACCTTCTTATTTTGTTTTTATCTATATTTTCATTTTCTATTTTAGTAAAATAATTTATTTGTTTGAGTTTTTTTTTTTATTTTGGTTTCTAATTAGTTTTCAAATTTTATGAAAACTATAAAAAATGGTTTTTTGATTTTTTGATTTTTTTATAATATGATTTATTATCAACTAAATATATATTATTTAATTATCTAATATATTAGTTATTAAAAATTATGAATACTTTAATTTATATTTTGTAATTACATGAATTTAATAATTTATAATTAAATTTAGAATATCTTCCAAATATATAAATTTCAATTAAAATTTCATTTAATAGTTAAAATAAATTTAAAATAAATATTAATTATAAAAAATTTTGTTGATAATTTACTAATAAAAATTGACCAGATCAAGGTTTATACTTTGAATAAGTTAACTTTTTAAATCATTAGTGTAATCTTTATCATTAAAAATAATTTAAAAAAATGAAATTAAGTCCATAAAATGTTAATAGTTTGCAAGGGATGATGACGATCTAATTCAAGATAAAGACAACAATTTGTTAACTTCCAAGTAGATCAAAATTCTTTGATGATTGATGGTATAAAAATTTTGAATATTTTTCATTTTTCAATATTTCAATTTGATTTATTTTAATAATTTTGTAAAAATTGATCAGTTTATTTATTAATTAATTTTTAATTAATAAATTATTATAAAATAAAATTAATTAATTAATTTTTATTTAACATATCTTTTTCCAATTACCTTTAAATTCTTAATTAACCTTATTGTTCTTATCGGTTTAACTTCATTTTAAAAACATATTATGCTTTTATTTTTATAGATATGCTTCTATAATAATATAACGAGTTCATGAGATTAATACTTAATTATTAAATATAATTTCACTTTTCTAAACTATACATATTAAATCCAGTAATCATAAATTTATCATTAAGAATACATCCATGTTACCAAAACCTTTTAATGCGTCCTATAATGAGATTTACTTGGGGAGATCAATGTTAATCTATCTCTATTATCTTTGATTTCTTAAACTTTTGAAGAGATATTCCATTTTTGTTTTTCAATTTTTAGTTTTTTTTTCTTTTTTAGTTTTTTCTTTTAAATGAAAATAAAAATTGTTAATATTAATGTGGTCATATTTTTATTATTGATAATAATTACATATAAGATAAAACTTAAAGATAAGTTATCTTTAATTAATTAAATTTATTTTGATCTATGATGTAATATTTATTAATAAATTATCAATAAAACTATTTTTTTAAACTAATAATTTAAAAGTTAAATTTATTTTAATTATTTAATCAAGTTTTATTTGAAATTTATATATTTTGAATATAATTTAAGTTTAATTATATTTATTAATAATTATCTAATTAATTAAATTAAATAAATTATTAAATAAAATTAAATATTTCATAAATTTTATTAATAATTAATTTAAATTAATTAAATATATGCTATTAAATTATATTATTCATAATTTTATTAATAATTAATTTATCAAATAACTAAATTATAGATATTTAGTTGATACTAAACCATATTATAAAAAAACAAAAACCACTTTTGTAGTTTTTCATAATTTTTAAAAACTAAAAGAAACCAAAAAAATATAAATAAACATATAAAAAATAGGTTTTTTTTTACTAAATTTAAAAACAAAAACCCAAAATTAGAAAAAAAAAGGCATGACTTACGATTTCAAAATTTTGTGAAATGAGATTTAATAATAAGATAAAAGAAGTAAATATTTTACTTGTGTTTTTAATATTTTAATTATTTTAAATCAATAAATACCATACAAGTGTATAGCATTAGAAATATTAAGAGATAGTTTTTTAATTTTTTTTATTTAATTAAACTAAAAATAAAAAAAAATTATATAGACTTTGCCTTTTAATTTAACAAAAATTTAGTAAAAAATTATTTTAATACCTCTTATATTATAAGATATTAATAAAATTTTTAAACAAATAAAGTACTTTTTAAAACCTTTAATAATACTTAAAAGAGAGATGAAAATATATAGAATTTGTTCAATTCTTACACAATTGGGTTGAATATTTTAAACTTGTCGAAAGAAAAAAAATAAAAAATAAGGATTTATAGGGACAAGATCTTCTGTATCCATAACCCTGTACCAACTCTATTTCATACGATCCCTTCCATATATTTCTCTTAGTCCTAAATATTTGTGTGGATGAGATTGTAGGAAACATAGTTGATACAAAATTATGGGTACAAAGGATTTGATCCCGGATTTATCATGGGTAACAAACTATTAACAAACATCATCTACTACATAATTTTATCTTTTCTTTTGTAATTATTTTTAATTAAGATTATCACTTATCCTATCTGTATACAATCATCATCTTATCATTCTTTGTATTTCTCCTAAGATATGATAAGATTCAACCTTATCAATATCAAATACAGACGTATACATTCAATAAAAGTCTACATACATTACCTTACTCTTCTTTCTACACAAACTCTTACATAAAAGGTTGAGAATCCTCAAAACCTGCAAGGACTGAGTTGCATACCAATTGTTCTTTCCTGCTAAGGGCTTCAAATCATCAACTTAAGAGCATAAAACCTTTCTTTGGATATAAACCTGAGAATTCAATGAAAAGCATAAATCAGTATTGAAGATGGGACCTCCACAATCCAGTAAGTTCCCTTACACTAGCTAACTTTAACCCTCTCTCTCTCAAATCTTCCATTTTACTCTAATGCATATAGTGATTGTTCATCTTTATATGAAATATTAACACGCATTTAAGTTAATTGTTATAAAATATTGAATTGGAGCACAGAAGACATTCCTTCTTTACACATAAGTGACATAGCTACAGAAGACATTCCTTCTTTACACATAGTGACATAGCTACAGAAGACATTGCTCATGTATCTGCATAAACAAGACAGTTTTAAAATTTTAAAGAATACAAGAGATGTAGCAGAGAATTATTACCTTCTATTATGTCTCTATCTCTTCTCCCTCCCTCTTCTCTTTTCTGACATTCTTCACCTAATACCTTATACATTCTCCTCGTCTCTGCATCTCGTTGCCATTTGAGGTAAGGTCAAAACCCAAGCATTAGGCGGGAAGGATCTCACCCAGTACCATTATCTGAGAAAGAAGATAAATTCTACAATGGTCAGACCAACAATACAGCTGCAAAAAAATTGTCACTAAAAGTTCAAAAATTGTCACTAATAGTTATTAGCGACAATTTACATTTGTCGCCAAAAATGTCATCAAATTCTTGTAGCTAAAACTATAGGCAATGTTTTTCATTAATAATGACTAATAGTTTTTTTTCCCCTATGCATGGTTTTTGTAGCAAAAAACTATTAGCGATATTTTGAAAAATCGTCCCCAATTCATTTTAACTACATTTTAAAAAACATAAATAATTTTTTTTAGCTATATTTCCAAAATTGTAGCCAAAGGTTTTTAGCTCCGTTTATGAGAAAGTGGCCCAAAAATTTTACATATGTTTTTAAAAATGTAACCAAATATTTTTAGCTGCGTTTTATAAAATGTAGATAAATTTTTAATATATATTTTAACATAATGTTATATCATGTTAATTATAATTATTGTAACATTTTTAATCTATATTATTGTATATAGTATTTAGATTTGTTTTATTGTTAATTTTTATATAAAATAATTATTAATTGGAAACATTATATATATAAAAAATATTATTAAATTATACCAATAAAAAATATTCCTCATCTACAAGGTTTTAATTACAACCTTAAACAAAATAATAAATACAGAGACCAATTTATATATTATAAATGCTAAGATTAAAATTTTTTTCAATATATGTGGGACGACTAGCTAGGTTTATCCATGTCTATGAGAGCAATTTTATACCTCAATCATCATATAAGAAAAACAAGTGACCAGAACCTCCATGGATTTGATCTCCACTAACATATGTTAAAAGTGTTTTTGCTCATGCGTCTGCATAAACAAGACAGTTTTTAAATTTTACATAATATGATTAGGTCCATCCTAGTTCGTTGGAATTAGTTTTGGATCCCATTATAAGCGTCATTTAATTTGACTTGTTTATTATTCAAGAACACAGTATTCTTTTCTCACATGGTTACCTTCATGCCTTTGTGGAAGAAGGAAAATTGTAGTTCGCAAAACTTAATTATCCTCTAATACTTCGTGCATAACAGCATCGAAGTTGACACGAGTCTAAATCTTCTGTCCAATATTATGGTGTCTTATTGTGTCCAATAAATCTCAGTCGTTTATTTATGTGAGTTTTGTGTAGGTTCCGCGTAGACCCCGTGTGAGTCCCGTAAAATAAATAGTTGAGTTTTCATGAGACAGAATAAGACAGAGTAATATTGGACAGAAGATCTTGACTCAGTTGCCACTCCCCTCCGAAACTCTTCTGAATCAGGTGTTGGAAAGCAAGTAGCTGTTAATTTAATTTTGCACCGATGAACAGATGCCAAGGAACTTGTATATAACTCAAGATTTCGACTTCCACGACGGATTCTTCATAATATCATCGTTGTTGTCATAATCTCATCCGCGAACCTCTTTCTATAATTATAATAATAATAATTAGACGTAGAAACTATGGGATTCCTCAACTTAAGCCGACAGTTGTGTAGATGACTGATGCGACGCATTGTTGAAAAGGATACCTAGCTAGCTAATTTGATCGCGAAACTTAATCTTCCTATTGACAACTACGGTTTGATAAAGCGTTCAACCATAAGGCGTTCTTTATAGTTGGGAATTAATTAATGGGAATAAAATCAGTTGGATGATTAGTCATATGTGCCCACCAGTATGAATCCAGCTTCTATCATCAACAATTACTCCAAGCCAACCTTATGGTCTATTTTTAGCTTGACTTTGTCACACACCCAGAATAGTTTACATTGTGAACTCACCGTCAAATTATTACACTACTAGTTAAGATGAGGGTATATGATACAGAACTACTAAATGTTACTGTTATTGTTAATTTTAATTAAGATTATCACTTATCCTATTTATATACAATCATCATCTTATCTTTCTTTGTATTTCTCCTTGTTAGATTTAGTTTTATCGTTTTTTAGATTGTTGATTTTATCTCTTGAGTTGTAATTTCTAACGTCATTTGTTAGACGTAATTTTGCTGATAGATGAAATCTTTTCTGTTGTATTTTTAGTGTATAAATTCATTGTTGGACCAACATTGTCCTTATGTAGTCTAATATAAAACACTCTCCAGAAACTCTTCTTCTTTCATGGTATCATAGCCATTGGCAATCAAAAACAATGTCTTCCACCTCTATTGTCACCTCTGCCATCTCCTCCTCTAGTCTTCTTCTTACAACATAGTTTAGCCACTTCATTAATGTTAAACTCATCATAGACAATTATTTGCTCTAGAAAGCCTAGATCATCCCTTATTTTTGAAGCCAACACCTTTGGGGTATGTTGATGATTCTATCAAGACTCCTCCCACAATGGTTGTTGAAACCTCAAATGGTGAAACACGTCAAGTTCCAAATCCTGCTTATACCATCTGGTATCAACATGATCAGTTGTTTTTGAGTGCATTGGGGTCATCACTTACTGAGGAGATCCTTGGGCACGTTTTGTTTCTCACCACATTAGCTGATGTATAGAATTCTCTTGAATAGATGTTTGTCTCTAGTTCAAAGGTAAGAATTATGCAGATACGACTTCAACTTTCCAACATACAAACAAAGGAAATGGCAGCAACTGACTACTTCCACAAAGTAAAGAGTTTAAGTGACACTATGACTGACATTAGACATCCTCTTAAGGAAGATGAGATTGTCTCCTACATGCTTGTCGGGCTCAGTTCAGAATATGATCCTCTCGCCAATTCATTGACGACACATCCAGATGCAATAACTCTTAATGACATATATGCTTATCTCGTCAACTATGAGTTGTAATTTGAGCATCACAATTCTGTTTTTCAGATGTCTTCATCAGCAAATCAAGTCTTAAGGGAAAGTTTCCAAGGAGGGCGCACAAGATCAAGTAGGTGAGGAAGAGGCCATAGACGTGGCAGCTATCCAGGAAGATCCAACAATAACAACAACAACTCCTTCAGAAACAATTTCAAGCCCACATGTCAAGTGTGTGGAAAACAAGGAAATGATGCTCTTCGTTGCTATCATTGCTTCGATCATTAGCTCCAAGCTCAAGGCTAACATACTACAACTATTGCAACCACTTCACATTTAATTGATACCAATTCGTATACAAACTCAAGCGCTACCAATCACCTCACCAATGACTTGGATAGGCTAAGCATAAAGGAATGATACACTGGATCATCTCGTCCTCTTTATCTTACCAATGTTTTGTATGTTCCCTAAGTTACCAAAAATCTGTTGTCTGTCCACAAATTTACCTATGATAACAATGCTTTTTTTGAGTTATATCCTAACTCTTTTTACCTAAAGGACATTCCAACAAAGAAAATTCTTCTTCAAGGCAAATGTAAGCGAGGAATCTATCCTCTCGAAAAATGCAAAGGTGTCGATTCTCTGATAAAGCAGCCTACTTGTCATCTTCTCACTTTTACCAAAACCAGTCCAGAACAATGGCACAAGAGTCTCAGTCATCTTTCTCCAACAATCGTCTTAGGCATCCTTCAGTCAAATAATCTTTCTTACTCTTCCAATAAGTAGTCCCATGTGCGTGATGCCTGTCAGCAAGGCAAAATATTCAAACTGCTATTTAGTTTATCTATCTGTGTAACTTTTGAACCTCTTGAACTCATTCATACCGATGTTTGGGGCTACTATTCCCTCAATCAGAGGTTTTAAATATTATGTAAGCTTTCTCAATGATTTTAGTCGTTTTACATGGGTTTATCTTTTAAAGTGTAAGTCTAATGTTGAACATACCTTCTTGCATTTTTAGAAACATGTTGAGAATCTATTAAATTTCAAAATTCATTCTATCCAGTCTGATTGGGGAGGAGAGTACCAACCATTGCATAAATATTTCAAAGATGTAGGAATTTCTTATCGTATAATTATCCTCACCTCTTGTTATCTTATAAACAGATTGCCCAGCAAAGTTATCAATAATGAATCTCCTCTTTAATGTCTGTTTCATACTTCACTTAACTAAAATATGCTAAACGTTTTTGGTTGTGCTTGTTGGCCCAATCTTAGGCCATATAACAAAAGATAACTTGATTTTCGAACTCAACAATGTGTCTTCCTTGGATACAATGCTATACACGAGGGATATAAATGTCTACATAGATCTTTCGGTCGAGTTTATATCACTCAGGATGTCATTTTTGATGAAACAGTTTTTCCTTTTGCTAAAACTGAAAACAACTTTCGGCTTACCAATTCCACTGTTCCAAACCTTGTTACCCTTCCTTCTCAACTTAGTTCTCAAACCTCCACATCCTTTGAACCAAATCTAGTTTAATGACCAAGTGGAGAGTTTTACTCCCACTCCCTCATCAACTAATAAAACTAATTCTAGTTCAAGTTTTTCAAGCGATAGTGTACAGTTCAGTTTTGAAGGAAGCTCTGAAGGAAGTCCACTCGTTACTTCTGAACCAGTAAGTATGGATCAAAATGAAGGAATTAGATGAGGACTCGATTACATAATAAACTGTCAAAGCCAAAACAATTTACAGATGGCACTATTGGTTATCTACTCAACCGAAAGGGGTTTGTTGCTATCTCCACTGACACACCAATTACATACGCTGAAGTTGTGATACAACTTCATTGGCGTCAAGCAATGGACTATGAATTTCAAGCTCTCATGCAGAACAAGACGTGGCATTTGGTTCCTTTTCGACAGGGACAGAATGTTATTGACTCCAAATGGGTATACAAAGTGGAACAAAAATCTGATGGCTCCATTGATCGATACAAAGCACGTCTTGTGGCAAAGGGGTTCAAACAGCGTCATAGCGTCAACTACGAAGATATGTTCAGTCCAATTGTCAAGCCTACTACTGTCAGACTCATCCTTTCAATTACCGCTGCTCATGGTTGGAATCTTAGACAGGTAGATGTGCACAACACATTTCTTCATGGTGTTCTACAAGAAGAAGTTTAGATGCGTCAACCGCAAGGATATGAAGACCCAAAATTTTCTTGATTTGTATGGAAGCTCGACAAAGCACTTTATGGGTTGAAACAAGCTCCAAAAGTGTGGTTTTCACGACTGAGTTCCAAACTTCATGAGCTCAGATTTGTACCCTTGAAGGCTGACATCTAGTTGTTCATTTTCAAATCATCAGAAGTACTCATCTATATGCTTATATATGTGGATGGCATAATTATAGCCAGTTCAAGTTCATGTGCTACTGATAAGTTGGTTCAGCAGCTGACTAGAGAGTTTGTTTTAAAAGATCTAGGCAATTTGAGTTATTTTCTTGGTATTGAGGCATCTCACGTCAAGAATGGTTTGCTTCTTACTTAATAAAAATGTATTGCACACTTGCTACTGCAAACAATGATGACTAATTGCAAACCAATATCAACTCCTATGGCCAGTTCAATGCAACTATCCAAGACTCAAGGAACATCACCGTCAAAAGATGAGGTATTTCTGTATAGAAGTACAATTGGCGCGCTGCAATATCTTACTCTCACTCGTCCGGATATTGTTTACTCTGTAAACAAAGTATGTCAGTATTTACAAGCTCCAATTGAGATTCATTGGGTAGCAGTAAAAAGAATACTTCTCTACTTTAAGGTAACTCCATCAATAGGGATCTTCATTCAACAGTCAAAATCCCAACTTCTCAGTGCCTTTTTTGATGCTGAATAGGCAGGTTGCCCTGATGATCGAAGCTCTACCAATGATTTTGCTATTTTCTTTGGGCCAAATCTTGTGTCTTGGAGCTCTTGAAAATAGTTAATAGTCTCTCACTCAAGCACGGAAGTAGAATACAAGGCAATGACTAATGCTACAACATAATTAATATGGTTACAATCATTGTTGAAGGAGCTAGGAGTCTACCAGTCAAGAGCACCTTCCCTATGGTGCGATAGTCTTGGAACTACCTACTTGTCGGCAAACCCAGTGTTTTGTGAGAGAACGAAACATATTGAGATATACTTTTATTTCGTCATAGAACGAGTGGCAACAAAATCTCTGGATGTTCAGTTTATTTCATCGTCAGATCAAGTTGTAGATATTTTTACTAAAGTGCTCAATTGAGAGTTGTTTCACAAATTTCATCACAATCTCAACTTGATTTCACTGGCTGAGAATGAGGGGAAGTGTTAGATTTAGTCTTATCATTTTTTAGTTTGTTGATTTTATCTCTTGAGTTGTTGTAATTTTTAACGTCTTTTGTTAGATGTAATCTTTTCTATTAGATAAAATCTTTTCTGTTGTATCTTTAGTGTATAAACGTCCTTATGGGTTGCATACCAATTGTTCTTTCCTGCTAAAGGCTTCAAATCATCAACTTAAGAGCATAAAACCTTTCTTTGGCTATAAACCTAAGAATTCAATGAAAAGCATAAATCACTATTGAAGATGGGACCTCCACAATCCAATAAATTCCCTTACACTAGCTATCTTTAACCCTCTCTCTCTCTCTCAAATCTTCTATTTTACTTTAATGCATATAGTGATTGTTCATCTTTATATGCTTCTCGATATTAAAATGTTTTGATGAGTATTTTTTTTTTCAAAATTTCAAATTTGATGAAAGAAACCATCTGCATACTCTTCATATACTAAAAATGCATAATTATTATCTTTTGAATTCATATATTTCTTAATTTCCTTGAAATGCTACAATCTCTTATAATTTGTATAAAATTTTATGAAATATTAGCATGCATTTAAGTTAATTGTTATAAAATATTGACAGAAATGTAAAATTTGGTGATTATAAGATCTACTTAGTGGAAAGAATGTTCTTTCTTTATTTTTTCTTAATTACAAATTACAAATGATTTAAGACTTGAAAGGTCTAAAAAGTTTATTTATTCAATTGACAAACAACAAATGCTACTACAGTGCACAATGCTCCATGCTTTGCGAGTGTCGGGAGGGCTACTTCCAAGAGGTGAATATAAAAAATTGCATGATTCCAATTCTTTATAACGCATGCTATAAATGCTTAATTTAAGATGACTACAAATCTTAAGGATTCATTAACACAATTTGGTGCATGAGGATGAGCAAGCAAACGTATATTTATGGGAAAAGATTGATTAGGTCCTTGATTTTAGTTTTTAATAATTACCATACCAAGGCAATGAGAAGGGTAAAAAGTTAATCTATATTTATATATTCTTTAATTTATTAAAAATGTGTAAAAGGAATCTTTAGTTACAAATTATGGATTTAAATTTATTCGATAAAATAAAATTAAGGTGATAAAATAAAATTTTTAATAAACAAAGACTAATTTATTTTAATTACTTTGATTTTTAGTCATTGATAATAATTATAAATTATGCACCTAACAATTAATTATTTTTTATATTTTCTAATTTCACAAATATTTTTATAAATAATTTAAAATAATATAAATATTTTATAGAACTATTAAAATTTTACCTCTTTTACCTTCATTAAAAATAGTTACCGTATTAGTATTGTTCCAAAACTCTAGAATGTTCCCAAGATCCTCGTAAATCATGGTAGATATCCAATATCTTTGGTACCTTTCAGGCGTTATACTAAATTATGAGTTCTACTACTAATATAACACTTAACTCAAAGCGTGTGTTTAACTTTCTTCTTAACCTAGAATGTGAGGAGACTAGATTATTCAGAACCATGCATAACCTCAAAGAACACGGTGTTCAGATCGTCGTCTCATGCCTCTTGTTCATGGGTTTTCTCTACGTGATATTTCTCAACCCGGGTTTCAGATCCATACCTCTGTTTCGAGGCCAGGGTTGTTCGTATTTGTCCAAGACGGTAAGCGAAAATCTTTTGATGAGTTTTCAGTATTATCATTGCATCTCCTTCCTACGTTTTCATGATTCTCTCTTTATTTACTGTGTGTAAGTGGTTTATGTATGTACATATTCATGACTTGTTTTCAGAGCTCAGAGAGAGAACAGGTGGACTTGCTTGGAGGAGTTTTGGCCGAAACAGCAATGGAGAACAGGACTTTGATAATTGCAATGGTGAACAAAGCCTATGTAGAGGGTGATAAGCCAATGTTGGACGTGTTTTTGAACAGCTTTTGGCTGGGAGAAAATACCAGGGACTTGGTCAATCACCTGTTGATTGTTACCGTGGATCGGACATCTTACGAAAGGTGCAGGTTTCTCAGGCTTCACTGTTACAAGCTCGAAACTGATGGCGTCAATTTTAATGGCGAGAAGCTTTACATGTCCGCGGATTTTATCAAAATGATGTGGAGACGAACCCTGTTTCTCGGAGACGTGCTCAGGAGAGGTTACAACTTTATTTTCACGGTACGTTTTTGGTGCAGATTAATTTCTAATTATAATAATCGGTGTTTTCGTCATTAAATGGATTTCTCCGTCACCTCATGCTAGTTTAACTTCTCCATTTCAGGACACTGATGTATTGTGGCTAAGAAATCCATTTGAACGACTGAGCTCAGATGAAAACACAGATATCCAAATCAGTACTGATAATTTCAACGGTTATCAATGGTCAGAAGCAAACCCCATAAACACTGGTTTCTACATAATCAGGTCAAACAACAAGACGATATCATTGTTCGATACATGGTATGGGATGAAAGATAACTCTACAGGACAGAAAGAGCAAGATGTTCTAAATCATATGGTAAGAGAAGGTGTGTTTAGAAAGCTTAGCCTTAGAGTGAGGTTCCTGGACACCACGTATTTCAGTGGCTTCTGCGAAGATAGTAGGGACATTGGAGCAGTGACTACGGTTCATGCCAATTGTTGCAAAACCATAAGGGCAAAGATCGCTGATCTGAAGGATGTTATTAGAGCTTGGAAGGGTTTTAGAAGCTCTTCCACATTCAATGATACGTCAATACTTAGAAAGCTCAATCATGTCGCGTGCAGAAATTCTTGGAAGCATTGATTAATTTACCACTTCGATGTATTGTGTTATACTTATTGATTTTTTTTTATTTTAATACCTTTTTTAAATATTATTTGTACATATATATCATATTATCAGCTGGCTTACTTAAATGTACGAACTGAAAAATAATATTCAATTTCTTGTCTAGTGATGGTCCAAATAGATATTATTTATAATTCTTGTCTAGTGATGGCCCTAGGAAAAGAAGAGCCTATGGAGTTTTATGTTCTAAGAAAGAGATTATGAGATTAAAAAGAGTTCATGCTTATCTCAAGAAGATCAACAAACCTGCAGTTAAAGCAATTCAGGTTACTTCCCATGTTTTTTTATTTGTTTGGAGATAGTATTTTGAGTTGCACTGGTTGTAATGCTGCACTGAGTGTTAGGATGATCAAGGATTTTAGTTTCTTGTTATAGATTACCGATGGAGATGTCATTGATTATGCGTTATCTCATCTTCAACCGACATTGAACCACCCAAAGGTTAAGGGAAAGAGACCTATGGTATTCTTCTACAGCCCTTTCTGTTTCATTTTCAGGTCCAGATCACCAAATTAATGAGATTGAATCATTCCTGTTTTATGTTGATACCATAAGATCCATCGGATAGGCTAAAAAACAATGATACCGTGGACACAATTGCAAAAATATATCAGCTATGGACAGATTTTTGTGAACTGTGTCTAAAAGTAACTGTTCCAATTATAAGGACCATAACAGAGCACATTCTATTAGAAGATAAGGTAGAAAATTAAGAATGTTGGGATGCCTAAGTGTGAGTAGGAGTTTTACATTAAAAAGATACGGAATTTGTGAAAGATATATAAGTGAAAAGGACCTATAAATTTAATGCTTTAAAGTTTTGGGTTGAAGTGTAGTGTCAAAACTCACGGGTATGTTTTATTACTAAACTTATGATATAAATCTCTCATAAAAGTGGGCTCCTTAAATCCAACGAAGAAGACCAATTAGAAGAGATTCAACAAGCACTAGACACGAGGTTAGTGTTATAACTCTAGCTCTATAATGGAAATAAGAAACAGGAAAAACTGGTGAACCTAACTCGTAGGGATGGCAATGGGGCGGGTATGTCATCCCCATCGGGTACCCGTTTACCCGCCTCTTTTTTTTAAAAGATAAGCTTATTTAATATGAATGGACTATTTGTTTTGCTTTTAAATTTTCATGCTACATTCATACATACATACTGAATTTAACATAAAAGAAACGAGTAAACAGAGATTATAAATTGATAGTTAGTACAAATCCAAGAGTGAATTAAAAAAAAGACAACAAATTAAAATAACATACATTGCTGACGACAACACTGCGTTGATGGGGAATGGATTGAGGAAGAATTGAATTAGGGATTTGGGTAATTGCTGGGTTTGTATGTATATATAT
>JANJEY010000007.1:59872654-59885317 GCA_024703695.1 Erythroxylum cataractarum
ACTCAATCAAAAAGGATGCGGTCTCGCTAAACAAGTTAGACGATGATTTTGATGAATCTGCTTTGTAGGAATGATGCTATTTGTGAAAAGAAATCTATAGTAAACGAAGAAATGTGAATGATTACTTTGGGTTCAGTTGAGCTGTCTACCTCAGGTGCTTTGGAATACTTGGATAGCTTAGTAGATGAGGCAAGAAATAGAAGTACTTCTCATACACTATAGTTTAGGGACATGCCAAGAAGAGAACCCGAAATATTTGAAATCCCTGACTAAAAAGAATGTGAAGCAGCTTGAGGTGACATTTCAATACATTTCCTAACTTGTGTACGATCTAATACTTGTAACCATGTTGAGGTGCACGTCAATATGTCCTAGTCTTTAGGATTAGTGGATCTATCTACTTGGTTTTAGCATATATTTGTTAAAGCTAAGTTTTCTTGATGCTAGATTTCCATGATGGTTGGTCGTGTTTTGATGCTTCTCATTGAGGTTATTATTAAGTATTACCCAGGAATTGTTTTCCTGATCAGGCTGTTTGATCTGATGCTTCAGAGCACGCACGACACCTATATGTTATGTTCCTGTGAAGTCTCTAATAGTAACCTTCCTTGAGCTTGATTGCTGCTTTTGCTTGCCTACTATCAGTGAATCAATCCGTCAGACATGCTAGTAATGCCACTATGGTTGAATCCTTAGGTAGAGCTGCTATAACTGTTATATGTTGCCAGTCCTTGTGTACAATCGTAGAAAAATGCAGTTCGCGCCGAGTTTATAAAAATTGAACGGGCATATACATTTTGAAACTGTAGAGTGGGAGTCTTTTAAATCCTATTATAGGCTAGCCTTTCTCCTTGCAATATTAGGGCATGTTTGGTTGAACGGAATAAGTATTCTATTCCGTTCGTATTTCTCAAAATTACCTATTCTTGTATTTGATTAGAAAAAGAAATTTAGAATAAGTATTCTCGGTTTTAATCATTCCACGAATTTGGGAATAGGTTGTTTTTACATATTCTAGATATCTCAAAACAAATATTACCACGTTGAGGACCGAAATATCCTTGTCTCTCTCACTCTCGTCTTGACACTTCACACTCCCGTTTCTTGCGCTTGTCTTCCTCGCTCTTGTCTTTTTTTGTATTCACAATTTGGTCTTTTCTCTAACGTTTTTCTGTTAGTTGCACGAATAAGGTATGTTAGTCGCTTTTTTTTTTTGTTATCAATGTGGTTGTTTGACTTACCTCATCAGCCAAATAACTATTGTGATGTTTATTTAGCTTTCTGGTCTCTTCCAATCAACTTGATCAAGATTAGAAGAGACGAATTTATGTGCTTCCCATCTCTTCTCTATATCTGTGCGAGTCTTTCTATTTGATGAAGGGTTATAACAACCTGCTTGTTCTCCCTTGTGACAATCAGGCAATAGAGTCAACTTGTTTAAATGTGTTTACATCAATTTGTTTGAAGTTGGAGTGAAAAATCATTTGAAATGCTAAGGACGTATTAATTGCTAATTGACATAATTGAAAGGTTTATGAGGTATCTAGGTGGTATGAATAATGTTGAAGATATGTTATCTGTGTGGTATTAACATGGATTATATTAGGTGTTTGTGTTATCTGGGTTATAACACTGACTAGAAGAGTCCGTTCCCAAATAGATTTTCATTAAAGGAAAAACTAGAAGACGAAATAACTCATAGTTAAAATTGGATGTGAATAAATTTAGCCATTGACAAAATTTTTACTTCTTTCAATAAGATATATATAGCCATGAATGTAGTTGGAGATATTGATTCCCTCCGGGACACCACTATGCCTTCTTTGAAAATTTGTTAATTACCTTTAGAGAGAAGACTATTACTGATCTTAATAGAATTTGATCCTCGAGAGACTCGTTGAAACATTGATAAATTATTATTAGTTTTTATATATATAAATAGAAAATAAAGGCTTAAAGTTGAAAACAAAGAATAAATGTAAAGTATACATAGCAGTAAATAGTCTCAAGAATAAGTAAAGGGATAAAGGGATATTAGATGAATGCATAAGTAATTTTCTTTTTATAAATAAACTCATAAGTAATTGTTGTTCGGTAAACTGTTATTGCAAAACTCAACTTCTTTAGAATAGCATATTATCTCTCAAAGACTAGTAACAAGCAATAATAGACTGAACAAGTGGTCCATTATTCCCATTGGAAAGATGCTATGCAGGCTGAGATTGATGCATTTGACGCAATTAATGCATTTCCTTTTTGTCATCATTTCTTTTCTGTGATCAAGTTCGTTATAGTTTTCTGTACCTTTGCCTTTTTCCAGTATATATAGTAATCATCAACTCAATAAGAAGGGATGCAGAACCATTTCTCTTATTTCGTCCCTCTGTTTTTATACAATACAAGGCCTATTTCTTTTGGTTATTTGAACATACATTGAGGCCATCACTTCAGGATATAAACGATAAGGACTTACTTTTACATAATTAAAGTTGGAATAAGTAATTACTCATCGGTGTTCTGCATCCAAAACTTCCACTATTTACATGAAAAAATGCATTTGCTCATGATACAGCAAAACAAGCATCTAATCAAAAGGGTCTATGCGTGGGTCGTGTTCGCTTGCCATTGCCATTCCAGTGCAAAGGCATGTAGGGCACATGACCTGCCATACATTAGAATTGTAGAAAGAGAAACTTCGAAAGGATATTTCCAAATATTAGCAAAACAATACCATAAATGTTAAGGTTTAGCCAAAAAGATGATTGTATCCATTAACAAATACGGAGTATAGAAAGATGATTCCTCCCTACTCAAAAGTATTCACAAGATTATTGACGATAGCCATCACATTTTCATAAAAGACAGCGACAGTGACTAGCCGCCAAAAAGATGATTGTATCCATTAACAAATACGGAGTATAGAAAGATGATTCCTCCCTACTCAAAACTATTCACAAGATTATTGACGATAGCCATCACATTTTCATAAAAGACAGTGACAGTGACTAGCCACAAGATTTTGAAAATTTTTTAATTTTCTGAAAGGTCCACCATTCTTCTAAATGACTACTGAACAACATTACACAAAGCTAACAAATTTTTGAGATGACAAACTGCAATGCCAGTAAGATGATAGCAAAATAATGATAGAATCATAAAATGAATGAAAAACAAGTAATCAAGGCATTCCACAACAAATATGAGATGCAGAGGCAGTATATGGAATATACTAAAGCAATACAACAAAACATTCAAAGTCTAACCTTTCCAGATCCAGAACAATTTGAACATCTTTCAGTTTTGGGTGCAGACAAAGGCCGATCTCCACCATTGACTGTTGAAACTGGTTCAACGAGTACAAGAGCTCCTGTGCCTGAGCAACGTGCACAAGCAAGATACCCTGCATTTGCAAGAAATAAGTAGAAGATGCATGTATTTTGTTATTGCAAGTTCGGTCTGCATTACCAAAAGTGAAACAAATTGGTCAAGCAAGATAAAATCCTAAATTAAGAAAACAAAATCACCAAAGAACGAATTGATAGAGGAAACAGTCTAAACTTATATGTATAATAAATAAATAAAAAGTTCTACTACAAAAAGGAAACAGGATGACAATTTGCAAGTATAACAGCATTGAAATTTTGAGCAGACTACAACATTTCCTTTCTCATCCAACCAAAATGGGCACACCAAAGATACATGGATTGATTAGAAAGTCTGCCCAGAACAGTTTTTCAAAGAGTAGAAACTGCACCACTTATGTGGTTAGCCTCATGGGCTGAAAATGGCATACAGAAACGACTCAAGGACTTGGGCATAAGACTTCAATTTGGAGTTACTCCTGAATCCTGATTAAATCGAATACAGATAAAGAATGCAACATACCAGTTCCAACACAATATTTGCATCTTTTAAGTTCTTGCTGTTTTACATTGTTAATCTCAACCACCATCAAAGCTGAGATCACTCCAACTGCGCCTCCAGAGAATGAAGCCACGATGGGATCAACGTCACTGCAGGGTGTGAAAAGATAAAGAGCAATCTGTAAACTGATTTTCAAGATAACTATGTGCAATGCATCATACAGAAACGAAATCAAAGGCAACAACATTGTAAGCTAGTCAAACATAAAACCCTCGGAGACGAGAGGGAATCATGTGCCACACCTCAATTGCATGGGCAGATGCATACTGCGAATAAAATCTTCATATGAAGTGCCCCCTAATCCTAGCTTCAGCTCCAGCTGAAACGATAATAAATAAAAAGGTCAATCAAATAGGTAAAGAAGAAGCTCAAGGATTAAACATTAACTACTTGAAAACTCATTCTTGAATCAATCATTACCATTGACAGCCTTATATGGTGATAGCAGTGGTCAGTAAGTTAGTTACAATTCTGATGTGTACAGTGAACTAAACCGTCCCAAAACTAAAGATATCTCTACTCAAATTTTGCATTTCATACACTTGAAGTGTATTGAAGTAAGCTCGACATCTTACTAACTGAAACATATTAAAGCATATCAAATCTGTCAAATCGCAACGACATAAACCTTTTACAAACTTACAGCGGGCGCAAGAAGGCCACCAAAAATGATGATTCCAGCTATAAGTGAAAAACAAGTAGCATAATACACCTTCAGATTTGCCGCACTCTGCACAAAACAAATAGTATATTCACAATGTAATAGACAACGTTAAAACTAAACTAGTCCTAAAGATATGACCGTATGAAAATAGAGATAATAACAAAAAACCTAACCAGAGGAGGCAAAAAAGGAATAAATGATGGGAAGTTTGGAAGCTCATTCTCTTCTTTTTCTTTTAACATTCCGAGTTCAGCACTTTTGATCCTCTGTTGTATTCTTAGCCTACGAACCTACAAATTTCCAGATATAAAAAGTATCAACAAATTCACATTAAAGAGTTAAAGAAAAGCATATCAGAAAACATCAAAACTTGAACAGAGCAAAACAATTCACCAAAGATAAATGCTCTTCAGGTTATCTTGAAATCACTCTTGAGCATTCAAATACATCTCACAGAAAACTGCGTACTGATCATCGTTTCCGAAATAGTGAATCAACTACGTAGGGACGAGTATTTACGTACATATATAGAATAAAACATATATAAATAAGTACAAATTTTACGATTCAAACAAAGAAACGTTATGTCAGAACTCTCATATCTATTCTCTTCAGTTGATCGTGAAATCAGTCTAAATCATTAGCCTATTTGATCGTAAACTGCCTGCTGATCTCAAGTAATTATGCGGCAAAAATAAAACAAAGTAAGTTGCGAGGTTTCTATTGAAGCTCTCACCTCCTCCATGTGCAAGAAAATTTTGTTACGACGACTTCGAATATTGTCTTGAATCTCTTCGAGCTCCATTTTGGCAAAGTCTTGCACCGTTTCGGGGCCTTCTATGATGCAAAATCTATCATCAAAAGAATACCACATCAAGCCTCTAATCAACTGATTCACATCTCACAACATCAGTCTATCACCTATTACTCAAAATTTCGCATAAAACTGAACTATATAAACAGAAAGACGGAGGAAACGAGGGACTCACCCGGCGCTGGAGGTTCTTTCAGAAGAATCAGAATCAACAGACGATCCGAACGAAGAAGAATCAGCCTCCGGCGACATCGATCGCCATCGCGACTTCGATTTCCGGTTTAAACTTACAAATCTGCTGGTAAAGAGACAAGAATTGTACGGCCGAAAAGGAGTCGTCGGGAAAGAAACCGCCAAAACTCTACTCAAACAAGCCATCTTTCATTTAGTAACTGCTCAGAGACCTCTCTCTCTCTCTCTCTCTCTCTCTCTCTTTAAGATCTCTCTGTTGCTGGTTCTGTTCGGAAGTGAAAGTGGAGCGACGACAAGAAGAACAATTAAGTTGGATTGGTAATATATTAAGAAGGTTTACCACGTGGCATGAACGTGTTGGTTAATGGATAGTGGCGATTTTTTGAAAAAGGACAGGAAACGGCATTTCGAGTGGAGCTTGTTTTGTGAGATTACATCCAAAGTATGTCAAGTATCTTTCCCTCTCCGACTTGACGTATCCCCGCTTGGACTTTTTATTTCTTTTAGTCAATGTTTTAAAAACTTAAAAGATACACTCCTACGATAAAAGTGCAAAGTATCGTGTTAAATTATTATAAAACGGATTAAAATTTAAATAAATTTTAAAATTTTAAAATATAATTTAAATAAATTTTAAAATTTTAAAATATAATTTAAATAAATTTTAAAATATAATTTAAATAATTGTCTATAAATTTAAAACAATTAAAATTTAATAAAAATATATTATTAAGTAAAAATTTAATAAAAATTGATTGATTAATAAATAAGTTGATCAAATTTTAACAAAAAAATTATTAAAATAAATCGAATCGAAAAGTTACAGATCAAATTAAAAAAATTGAACGGTTCAAAATTTTTACAATTGAAGCAACTGAATCAATTAATTTTTTAATTATTATTTTAAATTTTATTTTGAGTTTTGATTCCTGTTCGATCTTTAGGAATGATAAAATAAATATTAAAATACGTGGAAATCTATTAATAACATTTTTTAAATGAATTAATTAGGAGTTAATGACTTATGATTATCTTATAATTCTCAATTTAATTAATTAGTAATAGACTATAATTCAACCAATATATATAAGTTAAAGGGTCTTAAAAACTTTGGGAATTAAAAAATAATATTTTAGTATTGATAAAAAAGTTTAAATTTAATTTAAGATTAAATGATTAATTAATAATTTACAGAAACTTAAATTTAAATATTTGAATTTAATAGAATTTAAATTTGCTTTCTTATTTTAATCTTGATTTATTATAATAAAATAAATCGATATAATTTAAAATTATCCAATTAATGTACATTTGACTAATTTGAAAAAAATAAATAGAATTCGGATTCTAAACCCTAAAAAACGATATTAGATATTCTAAATTGGGCTCACCGAAGAGTTTGGGCCTATAAAACTGAGGATTTTGGATACAGAGCCCACTGAAGTAACCCTAACCGAGCTCTTGACGCCCTATAAATTGGGACCCAACTTATGCTTAAGTTCTTCGCCGCGAGTTCTCTCGTGTGGCAGCTAAAGTTTGAGCCTTTATCTACGGTGTTTCTTCAGTTTTAAGAGGTTTTTGTAAAGTTGAGAATTTGAGATCGCACTGATGATTCAGTGAAGTTCAAGCTCAACAGACCGGAACGCAGGGTTCTCTTTTTTTTAGGAGAATTTTGCGTGTCGATATTCGCTGAACTGAGTGATCTTTAGGCCTTTCTTTCTTTATAAAGTTTAGATTTGTTTGTTTGGGTTTTTGGAAAAATTAACCTTTTTTTTAATCTGTTACTATGAATTGAGATTACGATGAGGATCCACAGCTCCCTCTTCTGATTTCAAGTTGAGGAAATTAGCTGGCAGAATCGAACCTATGTCTTTATGGCCACCACTGAGTAATCTCATTTTATATACTATATTTGAATTGATTAGGAATTGATTACAAACATCCAGCTTCTTCCATGTATAAATTTTGATGGGTACTGTGAATTTGTTGTTTTCTTTTCAAAGTTATTGAAGATGAGGATGAAGCATTAATATCATAATCCAACACTTGATCTGAGATGGTCTTATGCCAAGTGATGTTCAATAACAGCTTCTGAATCTAAATTTGTAGTATTTTTACGTCTGCATTTGAGCTTGAGTTTTTAATACATTACTAGAATCAGTACTAGTGCCATGATGCCTATTTGTTCTTGTTTATGTCATCAACCGATGAATCTTAGAAAATCTTAGGACACCTCCTACACAGCTTTCCCGCAGCTATGGATGAGAATTAAAATTCCATTCTGATGATGATGATGTTGATGACATGCTTATTTTCAAATGCGTACACGTCAAACGACAGATTCTTGGAGTTGGTTTTCAAGTTATCTTGCATTCTTATAAACTCTCCGAATACAAAACTTTGTTTTGCTGTGGATTTTGCATAGTGAAGTGTTTGTATTGATGTGTTTATTTTGTAATTGTACATGACTTGACATCTCTTATGCCAATTGATGTCAATTACTTCTTCTGAATCTAAATCGGTAGTCTTTACGTGTGCATCTGAATCTTAAAGTTTTGGAGACATTACAAGAGTCAGTACTAGTGCCGTGAATCCTACTTTGTTCTTGTTTATGTCATCAAGGGATGAAACTTGGAAAATCTTAGGACACCTTCCTACATAGCTTTTCCACAGCTATGGATGAGAAGAAATATTCCATTCTGATGATGATTGATGACAAATGCTTATTTTGAAATGTGTGCAAGCTAAACAACAGATTCTTGGAGTTAGCTTTCAAGTTCTCATGCATTCTCATAAACTCTCCAAATGCAAAACTTTGTTTTGCTTTGAATTGTGCATAGTGAAGTTTTTGTGTTGATAAGTGTTTTTTTGTTGTGACGGATCGCTATGACGACCTCTAAATTTCAAGCTCAACAGACCGGATTACAGGCTTCTAGATATGAGAAGTTTGTATGTCGAGTATCCCGCTGAACTGAGCGATCTTTTACTTAATTTTTTATTATTCTTTTTTGGGAAACAATTAGGATAAGATACGCCGAATTATTTACCTAGTTATAACTCTCTGCTAGCAGATCTAATCAATCTGTTGGCACAGAGTTAGAATTGGGTAAGTGGCACAGATGACACATCTTCCGGATGACTCGCCCTGAATATCACTTGTTGAAGCAAGTGCCTAAGAAATGCCAAAGTTGTGCACAGACCCCTATTCTATTGCATAAGATGTATTTGGTTTTCCATGGTGGATCCATTTGCTCCTGTTAGCAAAAAGATGTTGACATGTTTTTGAAGTATTATAAGTAATGTTGGACCAATCTATTAAACCCCTGCATCACACTTGCACATTAGTCAGTAATATAATGTTGCATTAGCTTTAACTTTAAGATCACCTATTTTTAATGTTTTTACACATTCTTGTCGTTAAATGTTTTGATTGATTTGGGTGCACTTGTCTTTTTCATTTTTTATATATAGTTTGTTGTATTAGACCATATGAGTCAACAAGAGTGTAAACTTGTTTCAGTCAATAAGAGTTACAGATGAAGTTGTAAAGATGAAATCCTAGGACTTAAGGAAAAATTTTACGTCTTATTGATGGAATTCTTAATAGTTATGTTAATTGAAAGATTATAGAAGCTTTTTAAAGGAATTGAACATTGTTGTAAGTAATTAAGGTGAAAAAAAATTTTAAGTTCAAATGTCAGAAGTGACGAGTTTTGATTGATGCTATTACATCTCATGATTAGTGCTTCTATTTTCTTGTTAATATATTTGTAAGATTGAAGTTAGAAGATTTTATATAATGAATATAAAAATTATATTGATTTAATTATAATTGTCATTGGATTAATCTTCTTTGATTATAATTGATTTTGATAGTGTATTTTCATGTAGGTGTAATTGCCAATATCTAGAATTTGCATCTATTGTGGTAAACCATTTATGTCTTTTTAATTTAGTCTCAAGTCATCTAGTTCTGTCTCATTTTCAACTCGAGTGGTATCAAAATTCAAGTATAAGATTAAGGCTTAGTCCTACATGGATTTGCTCATTGTGATCTCAAAGTTGGCTGTTTTTGGAGGTCGATGTATGTTTTTGTGGAAAATGAAGGTTGTTACGTAGAAATGAGGGTGGTGTAGTGTTTAAATTGGACTATTGTGTTTTTATGAGTAAAATGAAATCTGTGTGCATGGAGGTTGTCGTAATTGCAGGAGAAAGGAGCTCTTTTTATCTTGTAGTGAATGATGTTTTTGAAGTGGAGCATGAGTTGTGCATGGACTTAAATAATTAAAAAGTGGAGGCTGATGTTGATCTTTGATTGGTTGGAATGAATTTTTCAAAGTCAAATTCGACAGTGCATAAAAACTAAACGTTGAAGATTGAGGAGTTGAAATTTTATCAGTGTTTCGTCTTTCGTCTTTGAGTTAGTTTTAATATGAGATTTGAATTATAAGATTTCGCCATCTGAGTCAAAAGTTATGATCAAAACATCGTCAAAAAGTTATTCTAGCTATTCAAAATTTGACACAAATTTTGAGAACTTTTTTCTTCCGAATTTTTATACTTAAATTCTTAACTCATAGTTGGGTTTTTTCATACTAAATGTAGATTTTGTTGAGTTACAATTGAGTAAAAATAAATTTTTGAAATTTGCTTCAGATTTTAGATTGTAAGAATTACCTTTTATGATGTTTTAATCATAATTTTTTGACTCAAATAGTAAAATTTTGTAATTTAAGTCTCAAAGTTAATTTAAAGACAAAGATATTGTTAAAATTTTAGATCTTAAATTGTTACTGTATAGTTTTTATAATTTTCGAATTTAATTTTGAAAAATTTATTCCAACCAGTCAACGTTTAACATTCGTCTCTATCTTTTAATTATTTTAGTTATAACTCATTCTCTACTCCGAAAATACCCTCCACGACAAGATAAAAAGAGCCTCTATTTTTTTACAATTACGCCTCCATACACAGATTTCATTCTACTCAAAAAAGCATCATAATCCAACTTAATACTTCAGTCCTACAGTCTTCACACCTACAACATCCTCATTTCAACATAACAGCCTCACAAAAACATACATTAGTTTTCAAAAAATAGCCAACCTTCACATCATTTTTCACGCCATAGTCAACCTCCAATACTAACAAAATATAACCTTCACTAAAAGACAAAATTGCCTTCATTTTATTCATGCAAGCAGCTTTCATTGAAGCTTAAAAAAGAACGTCTTCGTTCAATCCAAAAACTTGACTGTTGCAGCCTCCACTAAAACAAAACCCTCTACACCTTCACAAAAACAGCTAGCCTTCACATCTTCATTCACGCATAGACAGCAATATTTCTACTCACGCCACTCACGTACAAATAACCCCTCCACTAGGCAACTCTCCAGTAGCTACTTCAAGGACAACGCAACTAGGCCCGCACGGGTAGCTTAGTTGGCAAACTAACAGGGTTAGTTAGAACAAGGTCCTAGGTTCGATTCCTGACAACATCAGAGAGGTAGTGGACCGCTCTGTTAGGGTGTTGACCAAAATCAAATCGTGATTCAATTTCCCAACGGTAGTCGAGCCTGCGATTGGAGACCCTTGAGGTGGGGGATTCAACCTTTTGGAACAAGGGCAGAACAAAAAGACGTCTACTATTTTACTTCCACGCATCCATTTTTTATTTCACGCACATCAATCTTTCACAACGCAAGCTCCAGCCTCAAATTATTCAAGCAGCTAATTCCTCTCTAATCTTCCACATACACACATAGCCTTCACACATGCAGCAACTCTTCACTCACATTAGGCCACTCACCAAATGCCACACATCCACTCTACTTACAAGTCTTCTTCAGCCTCCAATCACACACAAGCCTCATTTCTCACTCTCATTCACGCAATTAACAACACCGTAGCCTCCATGCATGCAAGCCTTCATCACTACATCAATCAACAGCTAGCTCTTCTTTTCATTCACGTAAGAAAACAGCTTCAAGCTACTCCCACCCACTAGCCATTCACGCGACTCCATCAACGCAGCTTTCATCCATTAGAAGCAAAACAACGCTACTCCTACTTCAACGGAATCTCCACCAACGTAACAGCCTCCATTCACCTCTAAAGAAGCAACCACTCAAAGGAGATTGGAAAGCTTTGTTCTTCATTTATAACTGATTCCTTATAAAGTTGTCTAGCGTTTATATTTTTAAATTGCTTGGTTTGATAATTTGTGGCTAGAACTCTTAATTTTTCTTAAGGATGTGATATGTTGTTGATACTTAAATATTGAATTTTGTTGAATCCATAACTAAATATTTATATATTTGTTGATTTTTTCTTGGGTTTTTTTTTTCCTTTGGATTATTGAAAATTGTCTTGGTATAAATTTGTCTTTGGAAAAAGAGAGTTTTTGTTAGAAGATTAAAGAAATTTTCAATTAGGATTTTTTGGTGAGTTTGGAGACTCACGAAATTTAGAAGATAAAAATTGAAGGTTTGAGACTTAAGAAACTCTAGGAAGAACTTAAGTAAGGGATTATTAAGTGAACTCTAGAGTGGATATATTAATTCATCTTTAAGAAAAGATGATTAATTACTCTTAAAATTCACCTACAAGGTTAGGATATTTCATTTGTGGAGGATAACTAATTTAATATTAAGGTTGATAAAAATATCATTTCCTAAGAGAAAGTCATTTTTCATTGACGTGAATAATTTTTATCAGTCAATTGTTGCACTCTTTTCTTAATTAGTTATTGCATAGATTTTTCATATTCATAATTATTTTGGTTTCATTAAATTGTGTAATTGTTTAGGGGCCGTTTGGTTTCACTTCTATTTTTCTGTTGTTGTTTTTAGTTTCTGTTTCTTGTTTTTGGTTTCTGTTTTTTTCTTAAAAAGCAAAAAACTGTTTGGTTGAGATTTTGTAATATAAAAACTGAAAACAAAAACATGTTTGGTTGAGATTTCTAATAAAAACTAAAAACAAAAACATGTTTAGTTTTATTATCATGTTTCTATTTTTTGTAATTATACTATTATGTGTAATAATTATAATCTAATACATTATATTTTTA
>JANJEY010000007.1:59902446-59915552 GCA_024703695.1 Erythroxylum cataractarum
ATTTATTTTATATATTTTAATTATTCAATCAAAATTTATTTGAAATTTATATATTTTAAAGTCGCTTAAAAAAGGAATGGTTAAATTGTCTAGTGTATTTTTTAGATTAAATTTTTAAGGAAAGTAATCTAAATACCAAGGGGATGTTGGGATTTAGATTCCAAAGAAAGTGTCACTATTTTCCCTAAATTAGGAAAGTTTTTATTTTCCTAACTACTAAAAAAATGAACCAAACGTAGTAATTTAAATTTTAGAAAAAAGATTACTTTTCCTGACAACAATTCATGCCAACCAAACATGGCCTAAAAGATTTGAAAAATTTTAATATGTTATCCCTTAACTAGTAGACAAATATTCAAGTGGCATGCATAGAAAGAAAAACAACCTTTTGCTGCAATTCGGTTATCTTAAACAAAAGAGGCAATGGTAAATTGTGAGAGAGAGCATGCATGCTTAGTAAAACTGGCAACAAAACATGTATTAAATAACGATAAGCTCGCCATAGGTACCTGATATTTCTTACTTCCTCTCTGCGTTTGGATTCTGGCGTTCCCTTCGTGCACAGAAATCTGGAAAATCGTAAAACGAGGAGAGAAAGGAAAATACTCACCGAAACACGCAAAAGGAAGGAAGAAGACAAAGCGGTTCGGTAAGGAATATACGCTTTATAGTTTAGAGAACCGACATAAACCAAGAAGACGTATTCAAAAACGCCCGCCGCTTGGCGGCGCGGTTTTTAAGGAAACTGTAACGAAGGACCCTAATTAGTGATAGTGATCGTCGTCTATCAGTTAAAAACCAACTCTGAGTTATTAGGTGCGGTGATACGGATTGTCCTACGGTATTGCCTCAGATCCAAATGCGTTGAGCGATCCCAACTGGCTTTTTATAGCCGTCGATTTTTAAAAATCATGTAATATATACGGTCAAGATTTTTAAAAGATCGTTTAATTTTGAGCACTAATTGCTAATTAAGGTGACTTGACGTTCCAATCATTGAGAAATGTCGTGTGCTTGCAAAAAGATTGCAATGACTAGTGAATGAGATGGAAACCACTTGAGTCCTTATAGAAAACTAAAAAGATAATGATTAGTCGATCCATAATTGTGTCTTGTTCTTATTTATAAAAGGACAGTACAATTTGTTTCAAATTTAAATTTAACTTCTAATTATAATTTAAATTTAACTCTATCTTTAATATAATTATAATTTAATTTTAATAAAATTTATATCTTATATTTGAAATTTCTTAAATTTATAATTAAGTATAACTTTATTTAAACTGATTTCTCTCTTTTAAATTATTGTAACTCGTTAAGTTACGAATATGTAGATATTAATTAACAATTACAATTATAATTATACTTCATAATTAAATTTTGGATTAAGTAAAATTTCTTTTAATTTATTTTGTTATTTAATTAAGAAATTTATAATTATATATTAAGATTGACATCTGGATCACTCAAATAGTAAAAATATTAAAGTAATTTTGACTCAACTTATTCATGCATCTTTATAATATATAATTTAAACTTTTTGTTATATAATGTTTCAATTAGACATAAAATATGATAATAATATTTATTTTATATAAATCTAATCATGGTCGCTATTGTATATTACTTAATTTATAATTAATATTTGAAAACACATTTTCAAATAACAATTTACTTTAGTTAACAAATATTTTTTAAGCCGTTATAATGAATAATACTAGAACATGACGAATATTTTGTTGACTTATTCAACAATTTTAAACAGTTCATATTATATCAAGATACTACTTAATGAAATATATCACAAGAAGCACCAAACATATAGTAATTCCTACATGACTAATTATATGATAATCATAATAAAAAAAAGAAAATTTTATTAGGGTCCTTACAATAGGGTAAATTAATAAACTTATTATTTAATAAACAACTATGTATCTGTTTTAACTATGTTTGTATTTACTTTGTGAGATCAATTACAAATTATCAAGTAATTATTTTTTCTTTTAAAGTATATCGACTTAAATAATCTAACCAATTCACGACATTCATCACTGTGCATTGGAAGGAATATTTAACAGTTTAGTTGGGGAATTATTTAAAACTATTTGTCTTTACGTGTCTTTAAGATATGACATCATTATTATACGATAGGACATCACTCTTGTCTAATAGGTATAATATTGTTATTCTTATTGGTTTAAGGTGTGATGTGATATCGTTCTTATCCAAACATGCTTTGCCTTTTTGTAATTTTCTTTGTAAAATTTATTATTGAATAATAAATGTTTTTTTATATAAAATTTTCTCTAAAATCTCTCTCTAGGTCTTCAATAAAATTACTTTCTCTGTACAAGTAGGTTTTTCACTTGCTCTTGTGTAATAATCTTATAGAGATATAAATATGCTCTGCACTTGCCTATGTATAAGAATTTTGTACATTAAAAAGTATTGGATCTATGATTATATTTTAGTTATAAGGTATATGGGAATACAAAAGTAAAAAAGTAAGCAGTGCCCTCCGACTCAACCAAAAAAAAAAAAAAAGTTTCAATGATGATTGCCTCAAAAGTCGTGCTCATGTTAAAGGATTAAAGTGAGGCCATTAGTCATGCTCAAGTCTTAAAAGGCATGTCGATATAAGATTGCATTGTGCAATCCTCAATGCACAATACCAATTAACTGTTGAATTTAAATCGCTCTATCACTATTTCAAAAATTAATGATAAAGATGTATGATTAATACATATGTTAGAATTGTTCAGAACTGTTTAGAAACTGCATCAATTTTATGATGAATAGCATGATTTTGTTGACTAGTTCCATCTAACTTAGAATCATTCTTTCTTATAATTTTGTTTTGTGCTAATGTCTTTTATGTCTGTCAGTCATATTTAGGTATAGTGCTCTGAGGTTGAACATTATGAGATTTTCAAAAGAGTTATGTTCACTTAGAAACTGATGCAAATAGTACAAATAAACTAATATGAGCAACAGATGCAACTTCAGACACGCTAGTAGAACTACTAGTTATAGGACAAGAGAGGTTTAATAGGTCTAAGGTCATAATCAGCAAGGATATTTTTTGTGACCTTAATATGTTGAATGGAGTATTTATAAGAGAAAAATCACTTTTGCCAACAAAGCAATTGAGTGTTTGGAATCTTTTTCTTGGATTGATCAAGGATTTTTGGAAATAAGGTGTTATCCAGACTTTGATCTTCTGCAAGATATTTAGAAATTAGAGTTGCAAGGGACTCTGTCTGTTTAGCTTTGTCCTTTCTAGTAGGAGTGAAAGGTTGAACTTTTGGTGGAGACATTGGAGGTGTATGAATCTGTAATGGCTTACTCTACTGATTGACTGGTACAAAGGGTATATAAGAGGTTGATGGCTCAGGAACCTTTGAAGACTTAGAAACTCTTTATTTATGCACATGGTTAGATATTGTCTTTGATTTTGACCTTCTTGGTTTTTTTTGAAGTTGTCTGATGATGTATGTACTGTCTCATAAAAAGATAATTGAATTTGAATACCTTTATGTAGTCAACTTCTTCTGGATACTTCTTATACTAAAGAAACAGATATGTTGGATGTGTATTTGTAAAATATGTTAAGGCTTTTACAAAAGTCAAAAATTAAACAATGTAATGATAAGATATAATGTTGAACAATAGCTTGAATAGTGATTTGTGAGGTCATCTTTCGTCAAAAGTTTCAACGATGGTTGCCTCAAAAGTTGTGTTCACTTTAAAAAGTTAAAGTGATGACTTAAAATCACTCCATCACTATTTCAAACATCCATGACAAAGATCTATGAGCCTATCCTCAACAGTGTACTGATTTATATTGATACATCTTACCGTTCTCAAAGATCCATGAGGAACATTAGGTGTTTCTGAAAATAGTCAATGACTATTCTTTTTTTTTTCCCACGTTTCTGCTTTAAACATTTATTGACATAGAATACTTGGCAAGCCTAATCCGACTTTGTGGGCTCAATAAGTCCTTGCTTCAGAAAGATTGCTCACTCATCTAATGCGAGCTTCAAAAAGTCCTCACATCGGCAGAAGCCTAATCGATGTTTTCTCTGTGGATAACATGGTCACTTTGCAAATAAATGTCCTTACAAAACTAAGAAAGATCTCAAGTTGATGAAATAGCTTGAATCAATACTTGTTCCCAAGTTTCACTAACTTGGAGGTCTTGCCTTACACATGACTAGCTAGTGATTGGGTTACTAGAACATTGACTCTTGTTCAGAGAAGTAAGTAAGAAGAGAGCCTATATGAAATTATGGAAATACTGTCTATTGACCCTGTTCATTTATCGTCAACTTTGTCTTTGTCTTCTAGACACTGCCTACACAACTTTTGAAAAGAATACTATTTTGAGATACACTAATTCTACCTAGCTTTGACAAACTTAAGTTACTTTTACAAAAGTCAAAAAGTAAACAATGTGACGATAAGATGAAATCTTAAATAGTAGCTTGAAGAGTGATTTGTGAGACCATCTTTCATTAAAAGTTTCAACAATGGTTGCCTAAAAAATTATGCTCACTTTAAAGGGTTAAAGTGAGGCCATTAGTCATGCCCAAGTACAAACGGAGAATTGACATGTCCCAATTCTTGACACGTCATCGAATATGAGATTCCTCTTTGGATGATCAAGAAACTTATGCCATTTATCTCATTCATCGTCCTTATATTATGAGTGATTATGGCTAACTTTGCACATTTAATCATCTTCGGCATTGGCAAACTACTACATCCTGGTCTCCTGATCAAATCAATTTCCTTGTAGATTTATATTCTTTTCTAGACCAATTGAACCAATCTCATGATTCAACCTTCTCAGCAATTTTCACTTCTCTTATACCTTATTATGGAGATGTTACTCTTCTTGAACCAATTATTACTCCATCAATAAGTCAGTGGACTTTAGTAGCTGACCATGTGATTCATATTAGAGCAGGTGATATTTCTTGCCCAATCTCTAGTTCAATATCAAGTCCATTAAATAGTCTAATCCATAAATTCACCTATGTTTCTGGTCCATGCCCTTCTAATTTGGATACTACAAATATCCATAAACTCTTCGTCTAACTTAATAGAACCATAGGCATCACTGGAGACAATGATATTTAGGATGACCTCACTTTAACCTTTTAAAGTAAGTACACCTTTTCAGGCAATTACCGTTGAAGACTTTTGATGAAAGATGATCCCACAATCATTGTTAAAGATTCCATCTTATCATCACACTATTTACTTTTTTAAAGTGAACACACCTTTTGAAACAACCACTGTTGAAGACTTTTGATAAAAGATAGTCCCATAAATCACTATTTAAGCTATTGTTCAAAATTTCATCTTATCGTCACACTATTTTCTTTTTGACTATTTGTAAAAGTAGTTTACATTTGTCAAAGTTAAGTGCATAATTGTCAAAATCCTACTTTCAGGTTAAACTTGAAAAAGATGACAACTTCTTTAAGAAATAATACCTCAATATTTATTTTTGGCATAGAAAACTTGTCATCATAGAGTTCTCGTAAAGTTCTGCTTTATCATAATACTAGTAGTTTTCTGTTTATTCTCATAACCCTTTAACCAAGGTTCTCAAGTGGTATCGTTGGAAAATAACAATAATTCTATCATTAGAAAGTACTCAAATTGCATATCATTATATACTTATATTGTTTTAAGCTAGGGCAAGTCAAATTACACATTATCATATATTTAATTGTTTTAATTCAAAGTTGGATGAATTCTAAGTCTGCTTTGTTTACAAATAAAAAGGGATAAGCTGTTAAATGTCCTTTTTAATTGTTTTAAGTCAAAGTAGGACGGATTATAAGTCTGCTTTATCTACAAATAAAAAGGGATAAGTCGTCAAGTGTCCTTTTTAATTGTTTTAAGTCAAGGTAGTATGGATTCTAAATGATCCGCTAAATTTTAATTGAGCTAAGTTTTTGGCTATTTGTAATATATGATTCATAACTTTTAATGTTTAAAAAATTAAATTAATTCGACCAGTTTAGTAATGAAAAACTTTGAATTTTCGATTTTTAATTTTTCGGTTTGCTTTAGTTTAATAATTTTAACTGTTAGAAACCAATCAATTTATTAATTAATTAGCCAATTTTTGTAAACTAATATGTTTTTTTATAAACTAAAATAAATCAATTAATTTTCATTTAATATTATCTTTTTTTATTTCAATTTCAATTTTTTGATGAGTAGTTATGTTTTTAATTATTTTTCAAAATTTTAATTTTATAAAATATTCAACCAAATTTATAATATTCTAATATCAGATGAACCTTTTAAACCTTAAACCTTCTATTTTACTAGTTTAACTTCCTATTAAACATTGATAAATTTAATCTATGTCATATTATAATAAGGTGATTTGAACCTATTAGATATGAACTTAAAATTAATGAAAAATTTACTTTAGCGATCTATAAAAATTCTAAATAAGTTTCAACTGTTATCTATATTATTACCTTTAAGGTGTACTATTTAATAACTTTAAAATTTACTTGCACTTTTTGTAACACGTTTTACTTGTACTTTTTGTGAAACGTTTTACATATCACACAACAAAGTGGCTTGGGCTGCCTCCTGACGTTGGGTTTGCTTGTGACTGCCTGACAAAATTTTGGACCTAAAGCCTTTATTTATACTATGGCGTGAGTAAAGTTTCAAGAACATCGATGTTGCCGAGGAACATCATGCTCCAAGCATGAACGGTTGAAATCTTCTGAATTTAAGCAGATTCACCATTCACAGGAAAAAAGTCCCAGAACCTTCCGAAGTAAGGCTCCCGTGTCATTAAAAAAAAAAAAATACAAAAGGAAAATACACAGCAAATAAAACTAATTAGCCGCTAGTGCTTAAGTACTAAACACCTTGCTGATCCCTCAAGAGGAGCTCCATAAGAGATATGGGAGGTGTAGGGAGATAATGCATTCCTGGGCCGGTGCGAACGGCGAGAGTGACCAAGAAATTTACACATTGATTTTCTTCTTGGAGCACGTGCTGGATCTGAACTTCTTAGCCTCCGCTGAGTAATTCCGTGGTACCTGTCAACAAAGAAAAATTTTCAGTAAAATTAGGCCGGGACAATAAAAGAAAATCAATCACCTCTAAGGAGTCAGTTTCGACAATGATGCGTTGATACCCCAACTCCCAAGCCAGAGAAAGCCCAAAGTGGAGGCCCTAGAGTTCAGCAATTTGTAGGAATGTATTGTCAATGTATTGGATAAAATCACCTCATCAGTGACCAGTGCAATCACGAATAAGACTCCTTGAGAAAGCAATGGACGATTTGAACTGATAAGCTCTATCTGTGTTGAGTTTAACCCAAAGATTCAGTGGTTTGGACCCTGTAGAGAGCTCTGAATCCGGAAAAACACAGCTCTCTACTGTGTCATTGACACAACAGCATCGTGAACACTCCACATCTCCATTTTGTACCCTTTCATCCAAGTAGATATTTTGGGGCGAACAAATGTGAAAAAGACGAGATCCAGACAGGGTCTGTCTATTTTCTAGGAGAACGCCAATCACATGGAAGATCCGTGAGACATGGAGTCATGTCCCCACCATACATACATTCTGCAAAAAGTAAAAATTTTGATACGGCGATGCGAGGGAAAGTCAACCCTGATATGGAAATGGAAGCTGTAATAGCCATAGTTTTGCGGTACACAAAGATTTGAATCATTGCTTCCGTTAAACGACAAGTTCGTCTTGGACGTATCCACAAACCGCAGTCTAGGCACGCTTGTTTCGTTCTGTCCTGCACCAATTTGCGAGTAGTACAGTAGTTTAGATCGGACTATGGTTATAATCGGCCCAAACTTTTTGACAGTCTGAAGCCTAGCTCGATTAAGTTCGAGAAGCCTAAATTCCGATTGTTTTAACGTTAAAATGACATGGTTTTGACATAATCTAACTTGAAGCCTAAATTCCGATTGTTTTAACGTTAAAATGACATGGTTTTGACATAATCAATCTAACTTGAACTTAGTATTCGTTTGAATGAGCTTATATCAATAAAACTTTTATTAGTAGAGTTTTTTTCAGTAAAGTTTTATTTAGAAGAGCTTTTTTATAAGTCAATTAATTGTTTGATGTCAATAAATTTTTTTTAAGTGCTTCATACAGTAAATTATTTGGCAACATAAAAATAAAAAATATTTTTTATTAATTTTAACTATATTTTATTTTATATTAAAAATTATTTATGCATATAAATATTATTTAAAATATATTAAACAATATGCAAAGTACAATATATTAATTATTAGATAATTTTAAGCCATATAAAACATAAGTAAAAATTTATGTAACCAAATATTTTATATGTATTATAACATAAGTAAAACTAATATAAAAATAAACATTAAACATATAAAAAAATCAAATAATATTATAAAAATCTCAAAATAAACGTAAAGATGAATTCATGAGTATCGTGAAAATTATGCGTAAAACATAAGGATAAAATGAACTAAAAAAAGATTCATTAATTAATCTGAAAAAGTTTTTTTTTAACTCTAAGTTTGAACTTGTTTAAAAGTTGTATTTTGACTGCTAAAAAAGTTATATTTACTAAAAAAATACATTTTTTGATTTACGTTCAAACACTCATTTTAAAAAAATTGCGGTAGAAAAAAGTACTTATTTACCTTTCGAAAACTCAACCAAACAATTATTCCATTGATTTCGAATCAAACCGGACATTGACTTTGGCATTTGTGGATTGTCATTGTAAAGTTCTATTTTGTAGCATATCAGTAGGAAAGCAAGCAGAAAACGTTTATCAGATCATACATTGACAATAAGGAGTATGCATATGTACATTCAACTGACAGTCTCAGGCTCAGCACAAGCTCCATATTCTGTTTTAAGCAAAGCAAGTATCATCAGAAAAGAAGTCCTGGACCACATTCAGCTAAAAGGCTACAAGTTTTCTGCTTTACACAAAATTAGTAGTACACCCAACTTTTCCAAGTACACACACCCTACGAGATGGCCTCAAACAGCGAGTTGTTTCTTCTGATGGGTGGACTCATCTTCATTTACGTAGTAATGAAACTTTGGTGATCTTGCCATGTGCATTGATGGCTCTGATAGTGGAGTTGTTTGCATCAACATCTCTTTGTGGAGGTAAAAGTTGTATGTGTGAAAGGTCGTTGGTGTCACATTCAATTGGAAACCTAAACCGAATAAGAAATCCACTTCAAGAACGTTCATTTCTGCTGTGCTGATCCCTCCAATCTTGGCATAATATGCATTATTGTAACTTCTGAAACATCAAACAAGACCAGAACAGAGCACATTAATCAGAACCATGATAAACAAGTAGGCCGATGTGTTCTTAAAGAATGCACGACCTTGATCGAGCTGTCACTCACTACATGATAATGACGTGCTTCCAATTTGCTCTACACTTCCGTGGACAGGAACAATAACCTCCGCAAACTTTGTTGGTGTTGTCTATAACAAAGGACGGAGATCTTCACATGGGTGCTTTTTTTTTTTTTTTTTAATACTTTGATGAGCTCATTGGTTCAAAACGAGGAAATAGTTATGAACTTATGACCCTCCTTTTCTTTTTTATTTTTTCACTCTACCTTAATTTAGATGGTTTAATATTAAGAAATATTAATTTGACTATACTAATAGGCTATTTTTTTCACCGAAAGTGTCTAACAATCATGTCAAACGGGTTATTTTCCTACCGAAGGTGTCTAAAATTTGTGCAAACGAGTTGTTTTTTCACTAAAATTGTTCCAACTATGACCCTCTCTTTTTTTATATTTAGATGGTTTAATATTAAAAGATATTAAAAATATTATTCTTATAGAATAAACATTTTCTTATTATAAAATAATTAATGACAAAATGACCACCTAATTTGATTCATTTGTTTAAAAAAATTATGAAATTATTATTTGGTGGTCATTATTAATTATCATAAGAGGAGTGCGATATAAATTTTTTCAATTTATTAATATTAAAAATAGTGGTAAGTGGAAAATTAGTTGAAAACGAAATCGGACAATAATGAGAAAAGTTGAAGACAAAATCTTTTTACCACGTAAGAGTTCACCAGAAAGAACAGAGTAAGGATGAAGAAACTTCAGCGCTGAGCAACAAAGAAACTAAAAGCCAGGAGCTTTTAATGCAATTGTCATGTATTAGAGGTGAAACTAAGAACAGAGTTAAACCACAGAGACCCACGTAATCGTAAGAACTAAACCGTGTAAGAACAAGAACTGAAAGATTAAGAGGAGGAGGATTCAAGAAGGGAGGAAAACTTACATGTCATCCATGAACTTAGCAGAGATCAAGACACTGGTGATGATGAGTCTGTGCACGTTCAAAGAATTGATAAGGAGAGAGGGTTGTTTCTGCACAAATCGATCAAGGTAGACATAAGCAACCACGTAACAAGAGGGACTGCAATTGGCGTATTGGTAGATTCTTTCAAGATAGTCCTGGATGGATATGGAAGGCCTTGCAAGGCCATGAAAGACTGAAACTTTGTGTGGGATGAACTGAGAACTGAAGTCGTTTGAATCTGCCACTCGCTGGAGGAGTGAGGATAGGAATGTTATGACTCTGGGCATCACCGACGAAGTCTCTAAATCCGCCATTGCTTTTCAGTTGTGTTTCTTTGGGGTTTAGTTGTGGCTTATAAGAGACACCACAGGCTGTACTTCTCTGTTTTATATGGCGTGTGAGGGAGCACTTGCTTTCCTTGTTGAGTTATTGCCTTTTATACCTGAAAAAGAGTGTCCCTATTCAGAAACGAAAATTTTGGTCTTTAATCAAAGAAAAACTATTCTTTTTATCTTTTTTTTCCTCTTTAATTACGTGAGAGCCATACCCTTCCAATTTTCTTATTCAAGTAGTTTTGCTGCTTCAAATTAGTCAACTCAAAATAATATCAATTTATCTTTTATATTTTTACCTAAATTTAGGTTTTGGGCTCGTTTTATTAATTAATAAGATTTAATAAACTAAAATAAATCAATTAATTTTTTTAACAAAATTTTAAATTAAACTTCAAATTTTCAAATGGGCAAGGACAATCTCTTTCAATAATATTTTAAATTATTTAATTTTATTCAATATTTAGTCAATTTTATAATACTATAGCATCAATTGAATCATTTAAACCTTAAACTTCTTATCTTATCGATTTAACTTTCGGTCTGATTTTTAAAAAGTAAACAGATGAAATCGTCTATACCAAATATTATGTGCCAAAAATGTGTGGATTAGATGCTCTGTCATAGAATTGGCACAGAGCATCTGGTACTAACAATCTCATCCCTTATTTAAGATCTTAAAATTTTATTTATTTAATCTGTATCACTTTTTTACTGTTATCACTGACATATGAGTCTATTGAAAACAACATTTTTATTATGTAGGAGTAAGGCTACATACTATCAAATCTTTCCAGACCTCATTTTATTGTGAAACTTCAGACTTGATGTAACGATGATGATGATATTAATGAAAGGGATATATTGGTAGTTTCAAGTTCTTTTCCTTTCTCCCTTTTCTAATTTCCCTTTTCACTATTTTGAATTTTCATATTTTAAAAAATTGAATTTTCATGTTAGGTGGGGTGTGGTGAGAAAAGAAAGTTTCTTGACAAAGAAGTCGATGGATTGAAATTCAGGTGTAAAAGGGGAGCAATTGCTTCTAATATAATGTTATTGAGAATATAATTGATAAGAGAAGAATGATCTAAAACATGATCAAGCCCAATAATTCCTAATGACGATAGAGAAGACTCAGACTCCAGTGAGTATTGGATTTGCATACGTTTTTTCTCCAAGTTGATGTGACAATTACTCATACTTCTTTTCGAAGAAAAGCTTGTGGTTTATGTGATTAAGAATTGTGAATGACATAAGCAAGTCTAATGCAAGTGCAAGGAACCAAAGATTTGTGTGATTGCTAGAGTGAATTTCAATTCTGGTGACTCTTCAGTGTACTTTACTAGAGTTGGCAATGGATAAAAGCATAGCAATGGATAAAAGCTATGCTGGTTGCTCCGATAATTAAAAAGTTCAATCAGTTTGGTCTATTTAACGTAAAAATTTTGAATTATTTTATTTTTTAATTTAATTTAATTTTATTATTTTTATTGTTAAAAATTAATTAATTAATTAATTAATTAATAGATCAATTTTAGTAAATTAATAAATTCTTATAAATTAATTAAATAAATTAATATTTTTAATTATATTTTTTAATTAAATTTTAGATTCTTCAAAGAACAATATATTTTAATCATATTTCAAATTTTCTAATTTTATTTAATCATTACCAACTGTCTAATAATAGTTAAACTTTTTAAATTTTAAATATCTTATCTTATCGGTTTAACTTCTGGTTTTATTTTTAAAACATTACATTTTACATAAAAATTATAAGTTTTGAATTGGGTAATTAAGTCTAATGTCAACTTGAGGCCACTTCAACTCACTCATATTTTAGAAATTATCAACTACATTCTTACGATATCATTTAATTATCATACAAATTACTTAGTTATATTATACCAAAAACGAAGTAATGATAAAGTTTTTAAGATATTGTTTTAAAATTATAAACAGACAAAAATTAATAAAATGTGACAAAATAACTTACTTGAGAACAAAACGATATTATATAAAAATAAAAAATAATTTTCAAAATATAAGGATTAGTCAAATCATAAGAAGGTTTAGGTCCCGTTTGGTTATTAACTCAGCCAAACAAATAGCTCATTACTTTGTTGATTAGCTGTTTTTAGTATTTAGGGGGCGTTTGGTTTGAGGGTTTGGGAATGAAGGAATGAAATAATTGTAAAAAATAGTGTTTGCTTTGGGGTTTTCGATTTCAAGGGAATAGATTTATTTCATTAAGTTTGAGAATCTACTAAACCCTCCAAATGAGGTTGGTATCAAGTTTTCATTCTAATATAGTGGTTACTATTTATTACCCTCTCCCACATAAGCAATTTTTATTTTTAATTATATTACTCATCACTCATCATCATCATCTTCATTATTATTATTATTATT
>JANJEY010000007.1:59963391-59978746 GCA_024703695.1 Erythroxylum cataractarum
CGGATTAGGAATTATGGGTAGAAGTTTTCTAGATGAAAGCTGAATCGTTATTTCTTTTTTATGATTCTTTCGTGAGAAGAAGAGATGGGGAAACCATTATATTTGCATTTAACCGCTGTGTCCATGGATGGGTAGCACGTACACGTTGAATTTCATGTTCTTGGAATTGAACATTCGTATTTAGTACTCTAGTTATGGATATAGTCTTATTGGTCTTTCTTTTACTTATGCAGGATGATTCGTATTTGGACAGTTACATTAGCACAATTGGAGTGGACTTTGTAAGCTTCTGGAGGATGTGGCTTTTGGATGATCTTGTGATCATTGCTTTGATTTTGGTTACGTAACTGATTCCATTTGATTTGCGATTTTGCAGAAAATTCGCACAGTGGAGCAAGATGGGAAGACCATTAAACTTCAAATAGTGAGATCTATTTTCCCACTTTTGTTTTCTAGGTTGTAGTACAACCAATCTCATGGAAACCCATTTGGGTCGAAAAAATCAAAGTTATGGGAATGAGTTTAATAGGTTATTCACATATTAGTCTTGCCATAAGCAAATGTGCAGTGTTGCTCTTTCTTTTATTTGGTTCCTCTGTTAGTTATGGCAATCGTAGTTTTACTGAGATTGTTCTTGTTTTCTCCTTGTTCCTAGTGGGACACTGCAGGACAAGAACGTTTCAGGACAATCACAAGCAGCTACTACCGCGGGGCACATGGCATCATAGTGAGTTCTATTTTCATTTTTTATATAAAGAAGTTCTTTGATCTTATGCTTTCTGTTAATACATTTGGTTATTGTCATTGCAAATGCCAGATAGTGTATGACGTGACAGACCAAGAGAGTTTCAACAATGTGAAGCAATGGTTGAGTGAGATTGACCGTTATGCCAGTGAAAATGTGAACAAACTGCTGGTTGGGAACAAGTGTGACCTCACAGCCAACAAAGTTGTTTCATATGAAACAGCTAAGGTAGAATGAATCTTTAGTTCTTGGTTCGTATTGTGTTAAAAAGTGAAGTGTTTTATGCTAATTGACGACTAAATTGTACGAATCTTTTGGGTTTTCAAAAGGCATTTGCAGATGAAATCGGGATTCCGTTCATGGAGACAAGTGCAAAAAGTGCCACCAATGTAGAGGAGGCTTTTATGGCTATGGCTGCAGACATCAAGAACAGGTACATGTTCTAGTATATGGATATCTGAGATGTTTGAACTGAGATGAATGGGGAATGGGAATAATTATTTACTGACATGTTTGAACTGAGATGAATGGGGAATGGGAATACTTATTTGCGGACATGTTTCACGCATTGAGGAAAATGCCTTAATTGTTACTCCCCACACTTCTAAGCAGGACCTCCTGTTTTTTAGTTTTGCAATCTGTGATTTGATTACGATCCATACCTTTACAGAATGGCTAGTCAACCTGCATCAAACAATGCAAAACCCCCTACCGTGCAGATACGCGGGCAACCTGTTAACCAGAAGTCCGGTTGTTGCTCTTCTTAGTCGTTTGAAGTTTGCAACAGATCGACACAGCTTTATGCAAGAATGGCCTCTCAATTGTCCTGGTGTAGACCTTCTTCACCTCAAAATTGATCTGCTTTATCGGTTCTATAAACAAATTTAGAAACTTGTTTGTGTTTATCTTATTTATGACATGCCTGTACAGAGATTTGTTGATCAAGTACTCCAATATAGTTCAATTGTTTCCTTCTACAATGAGAAGAAGTTTTCATTCTTGTTGGTTGGCCTTCCCATGGTAAGGCAAGAAGTAGAAACTTTAAAGTTTTACAATATCAAAAATTGAGAGTCAAAATTACAAGACTGAAATGAATTGTATCTAAAAGACTAAATAACATATACACAATTAAAACAGAATTTTATGTCTCTATAAAACACTAATTAAAACAAAACATAAGTTAAATCGGTAAGAGACAAGGTTTAAATGATTTAACTGGTATTAGATTGATATTAAAAAATTATAAAACCGGATAAAGGTTGAATAAAATTAAAGAATTTAAAATGTTATTAAAACATACTGATTTTATTCATAAAAAAAATTTAAAATTTAATTAAAAAGGAGTTGGTAAATAAAAATTAATTGATTTATAATAATTTATTAATTAATAAAAATTAATCAATTAATAGATTGATTTTTAATAAACCAAAAAGTTAAATAGTTTATGGTATTTATAGGTGTGATTTTTTTAATTATTAACTAAAAATACCATTACTGGATAGGGTATTAAATTTAATTTTTTATGAGGAAAGAATTTGTAATTATTATTTTCATTATGTGCATTTGTCTTTGATAATGATAATAATAATAATAACAATATAATAATAATAATAATAATAATAATAATAATAATAATAATTTTATAATTCAAATAATTCAAACTTAAAATTACGAAGAGCGATGGGTCAGGTCGGGCGGTCCTGACGTAACTAACCAAGGGTCCACCTAATAAAATAGTTGAAGGCTTTACCGAACTTATAAGTCTTCCTAGAAATTCAAAAAATTTTGAAAAATCGAGAGAGTTTTAAATTCATAACGTGATTGTACTTCGAATTTTTGTAATTATTTTAAAAAAATTTAATCTGGTCACGGGTCGTCCCATCCATTGGTTTCGTTGCTAAGTAATGTGGTCCAGTCGTGGACAGTGATCACCTTTTTGAAATATCATCTCCTCAATTGTAAGTTGTAACTATCGTTATTTAAAATCTAAAATATGGAAATAAAAAATAAAAAATAAAATTAAAAACTTGATCGATTAATTTTTAATAATAATAATTATTAAAATAAATCGAACTGAAAAGTTAAAGATCGAATCATAAATTTGGATAATTTAAAATTTTTACGATTCAACCGAATCTCAATAAATATTAGAATAGTAAATATATTTTATAAGGATAAAAAGTTGAAAATACTCCCTCGTATTACTTATTTTATGATTTATTTATACTTTTAAAATTATTTTAAAGTTAAAATTTTGTTAAATTTATAATATTTATACATTAATATTAAATCTAATACGTTAGTGTCAAAATACAAATTTCATAAAAACAATTAAATGATTTTTACATTGCGATTTAAAATTGGATTAAATTAATTAAATTTAATTGAAAAGAATAACTAATTATAATTATCTTAAACTATTAATTTAATTTAAAATTAATAAATTCTTATAAGATAAAATTGAATTCAGTGACATGTTAATGATATTTGATTTATTTATATGCGTATGTTTTATTATTTTTAAGGTTATCATTATTATTATCATCACACTCAATTTGAAGTTCCACAATAAAGTAAGGTCTGGAGAGGTTTGATAGTACGCAGTCTTATTTTTACATAATAAAGAGGTTGTTTTCGGTAGACTCATATATATATATGTGGCAATAAAAGAGTGATTCATGTTAAAGAGTAAATAAGTAAAACATACACATTAAAAAATTATGTAAATAAAATTATAATAAATATATAAATAAATAAAAATAAAATATAACTAAAGGATATACCTTACGGTGACCAGATCTCCTAATACTTGATATGCTGCAAAGACCGGCTCTAAGAGTATGACAATTTTACGGTTTTTAAGATATTTTATAAAAAATAAGAAATTAAGATAAGTGGGAAAAGTATATAAAAATTGGAAAAAGAAGATATACCTTTGCTTTAGTTTAAGGAATTAAATGCATATTTTTTTTTTTTGGGAAATTAAATTAAATGCATATTTAGTTATTTCTTTAATAGATATCATCATAAACATTCAACAGACAACAGTTGAGTTGAGATTCTCTTGCTTTCTGTAAACTTAAAAGATATTAAATATTAATGAACTAAAGTCTGTTCAAGGGGTCCTGAAACTAAATTAATCGAGTGAAGAGCTGCTTATCTGTTGTTGCCTCACCTGTAAGGAAAGAGAAAATCCAAAAGACGAACAGCTCGAAATTTCCCGAACCCCGTAGTGTGAAGCGAACGCCTCTCCTTAGGGTTTCCGATTTTGTCCAAGACTCGAGCTGATACACCTAACGAACGGGCTGGAATTTTTGTCGCGATTTTGCCGGGTTCAAGCGATTGGTCGAGGTCAGGAACGAGTGATTGATAGCTATGGAGCTATGCAGTGTCTTAATGTAACCGAAGAATGCCGGGCATTCCTCTAGTGGCTCGTGAAACCTCCTCGTATAGGCTTGCCTATCTGACGATTAATTTTTGAGTGTTTCATTTTGATTATTTCTCTTGGGGTGGTTTTTGAAGCTTGTTTAGTGATGAAGTGAATTTTGTATTATTATGATTATTATTTTGAAAATGTTTATTGCAATTGCAGCTATACAAGAAACACGAATCAGATGTGCCGAGAAGATGGTCGAGTGCATTTATCAGAGGAAGAGGAAATGGCAGCTGAAGAGAGTCTTTCTGTTTATTGCAAGCCTGTCGAGCTCTACAACATCCTTCAGCGTCGAGCTGTCAGAAATGTAATTTGTTTGGTTACTGTTGTTGATGTTTGGTATTTATTGGGTTTCATCGCTTGTTTGGCTTGAAATTTTGGTTCGTGGTGATCATATGGTCGTAAATCAGTCTAATCGCATGATTTGATCCAGTTTTTCATAGTCCTTGATTGGATTCTCCCCTTGTGAAAACTAACGTGGTTAAATAGGATTCTAGTTTTCAATATTATCGGATTTTCTTTGTTTCCGTCAGCAAATTTGTTGAATTAATTTTGTCATTTTCTTTGTTGTTATTCTAGTAATATTCATGATTGAACATGTTTTCTTTTCTTTTCAGCCGATGTTCCTGCAGAGATGCTTGAATTACAAATTGCAAGCGAAGCACAAAAGGAGGTGCTCTTTTTTTTTTTTCCTCAAGACTTCATTAGATTTTTTATCAGTTTTTTCTCTTGAGTGCATTTGAAAATTTGTCTATGGTAATGGAGATTGGACAAGTTTTATTACCCTTCTCATATATGCAATAACTCTAACTTCACAATTTCTAAATGCACAAGGAAATTCACATAAGCTCATCTGGAATCCAGTAGAAATGTGTTGGAGATATTGACCAAGTTCTCTTTATTTTAAATTTGTAGGATACAAATGACAATTTCACTTTCGAGGGCTTTGAATGGAGTTGTAGAATCTAAGTGTCTGTTTCCTTTGTACATTCTGCTGGCAAGACTCCTTTCTGAGACTCAAGCTACAGAGGTACAAGTTTATCCAGTCCTATGCATTGATCAATTTATGGAAATTCTTTCATTTTCCATAGTAATTGTCTTCTTTATGGCACGAGACTTACTCTTTGACATCTTTTTGTAATTCTCGATGATATTTTTTTTGACTGTATTCCAACATGTAGTGTTCTGCAGTGTATGGATTTAATCGTACATCTATTTTGACCAACTTTACTGGAGTTGAGGGAGATAATCAAGCGCAAGCTAGTTTTGTGCTCCCTGAGATTAATAAATTAGCTTTGGAGGCTAAGTCCGGCTCACTTGCTATATTGCTTGTTAGCTTTGGTATGTAGTTATTTTGGTTTTGTTGGCAGACCACCTATGATTGCAAATATTGGCCTTATTCTTCCTTCTTTCTGTACAGCTGGAGCTCAAAGGTCTATGCGTGGTATTGATTTGACAAGAAATCATTGGGGTATGATATATTTTTTAAGTTGTTTGCCTCATATTATTTATAACGTTAACCTACATGGTATTGGTATGCATAATATTAGGCACATTGTTGAGACCCCCCTATGGCATGCAGTGACTAAAAGCTTCACTACTTATAAATTATTCAAGATGTTATTCATTCTATACGTTTATCTTCTTCTTTTTTCTTCTCTCAACTCTTTTTTATCATTATGTAGTTTGAATAGTGTCGTACATTGCAGAAAATGCTGGTGGATCATGCCTATTGGGTAAGATACCCTTGGAATCAATTTACACTTCCTGGGAGAAATTACCGAATTTGATTCTTGGACAAAGATTGGAGTTGATATTGTCTGTTGACATGAATGCTTGCTTGTTGAAGGTATTGTGATGGCTCTTTTGAAGGAACAAACAATTCATTAATTGTGTATTAAATTTTCTATTTAATGACCTGTTGGTATATATCATTGCCTCATTGGTTACACCAAATGCTTTGATGCTTATTAACTGTCTTAAGGAGATTTAACATTGTTGCTTCTTTTGTAACTTTGCAACATTTGTGCCATAATTTTCATCTGTACATATGTCATGCTTATTGGAATATGTCAACAAATACTGATGCTTGGATGCTAACCTGTCGACTTAATGACATTTAATATGTTTATTTAATAGTTTAACTAGAGAAACAGTGACATGGTTGAAGAACTGTTTGATAGCGACTACATTGCAAGTTAATGTTGCAGGATTCATCAGATATTAGTAGTTTTCTGACAGAATTGACTACTTTTCATTTTTTCCCACTTGCAGTTGAGTTCAGACGAGGAAAAATGTGTTTTGATGCAAATTCCATATACATCTGAAACCATGGTTTGTTGTCTTAATGCCTTCTTAATTTTTGGCTAAATATTTCTGGATTACCTTGGCTGATTAGTGTATGCTGCTTTGCATTGTTCCAATTTTTTAAGAATTCATCACAACAAGTGCAAGTTAATATATCTGCGGAAGAAATTGGTGCTAAGGAAAGATCTCCCTATCATTTGTATACGTGTAGTGACGTTTCTTCTTCATCATTATCTCATATTATTCGGTAATTCTTCTCTTTGTAATCATTTTTTTTATTTTCTCTTTTTGCTTTTTTTTTTTTTTTTGCATATTTCATTGAAGCTTTTCTTCTCTTTGTTTACAGGTTGAGAGCTGGAAATGTGATTTTTAACTATAGGTATTACAATAATAAATTGCAGAAAACTGAAGGTAATCTTCCTATGGTACATTTTGTTTTAATCTACCTTTGCTTCTTTCCTTGAAGTTGCATGTTTACCTAACAGTTATAATGGGTTTTTGGTTAGCCCATACTTTGATTCTTTGTTTCATTGTTTTCTCTCTCGCATTGGATGATTTTGGCTGCAGTTACTGAAGACTTTTCTTGTCCATTTTGCTTGGTAAAATGTGCTAGCTTCAAGGTTAGACATGTTTCCACTGTATATCTTGTTTATTTTGATAAACATAGAATGCTAGTTACTACTTTTGTCCTATATTATTTTGTTTCTCAGCTTTTGGATTTATCATTTAGTTTTTGATGCTCAAAGGAATTTTAATCACATATTTCTTTGTAGGGTCTGAGATGCCATTTACCGTCATCACATGATCTCTTCAACTTTGAATTTTGGGTTGGTAAACTTCTGGACTGTTTGTTGAATTCTTGATAACTTAAGCCTCCTGGACTATACTAATAAGATGGCATTCATCAGGTGACTGAAGAGTTCCAAGCTGTAAACATATCAGTAAAAGCTGATATCTGGAGATCTGAGGTCAATTTTTTCTACCTTCTGCAGTAACTCTTTGAAGAGTTTTAGAAGCTAACTTGCTTGACTAGATATTTGAGTGAGCGAGAATTGCCTGTTAAAGTGTGCTAACGACTTTAGTATCTTCTTCTAGTATCAAATAGGATCAATTTGTTAGTTTGCAAGTCCTAATTTCTTTGTGTTCAGGAAGAAATACTGATCTTGTGGTAGATTCCAACTATGAGATTCATATGTTTCCAATAATGAACTTCAATGTATTTGGCTCGTTTAAAATAGTGATTGTTAGAACTTTTTATTCAGATGGTTGCAGATGGTGTGGATCCCAAACAACAAACATTTTCCTTTCGGTAAGAACCTTCACCTTCTTGACCTGTAAGTTGCTTTGGCCTTGTTCCATAGTTTTGGAGAATGGGAAGACCAGATCATGCTACTTTGAAATTCAATGGTGTTCCATTTATCTGAATCATGTGCTATGGCCTATACTGACGTTTTAACTGCTTGTTCAAATATAGCTCAAAGAAACAAAAACGCAAAAGAACGAAGAGCCTTTTCCAAGACAGGAAGTATGTGCATCCAGTGGACTCAGAGTCGAGCTTGCTTGTTGGAACCTATCAGGTTCTTGAGAAGGCTGACGGTATGTCCCTTGTGTTTATTATACTGATTGCAGTCGATAACCATTTTTGGGTTAGATGTGGCTTATAATTTTATTGAACAGTAACAAATTAGAATGTTGAGAGCAGTGGATGTGTGTGACGGCAACTTTTTAAACAGGATTATATCATTGCTAATTGGTATCTTTCCTTGGTAAGATTTTGTTTTGGTAGGAAATGGTGACAAGTAAATGAAGGTTTTTTTTTTCTATATACATGTATTTAGAGGCGTTTTCAACAAAGTTTGTATTGTAAATTGTGAAAATAATCTTTTTTTGTTTAATGCCTGTAGTAATGCATATCTTAACGTTTCCTTGCATTGTAACATATGGCAGGCTGACTTCTTAGGAATTTTTCTTAGGATATTTCCATTTATTGTTATCTACTCGTTTTCCTCGTACTTTTTTTAAGTAACCAACTTGGTTTGGATGTTTTGTTATTAGGTGTGAAAAAATTACCAAATGTGAACATCAGTGTGCCTGACTGTACAGAACGCATTGCTTGTGATCTGGATGTTGTAGGAGTTTCAGGTGCTGCATTACAAGCGTTTCCTGATATTGAGCGTGCCCAATTAGCGTCTGGAAACAATCTTGCACCTCCTGCCATGCTGCAATTTGCAAAGACAAGAAAATTATCAGTTGAACGATCTGACATCAAAAAGTGTGTATAAAGTCTTGTCTTTTCTTTCATTCTTTACCAAAAGCAAGTGTTACCACTAATTACTAAAATTTGCACTTGTCAGACACTTTCAGTTATCAAGCATCAATGTATATGTCAATTTTCTGTTACATTAAGATGATAGGAGTTCTAACCTGCTTAGATTGTCACCCCTAGTATTACAGGACATAAGTTTGTACTTGGTATTCCTTTCTTTCATTTCAGTCTTCATTTTAACAGTTCCCTTTTCCTTCCCTCGTACTTAGGAGTCTTAACTCTTAAGCCTATATACTGGTTTGCAATGTAGGGTGTCTAGTAAGATAATATAGGTACTTCTTCATCAATTTTTTTATAAACATTTACAGATACATGGACATCTGTTTGATATATTTTTTTAATCTCTAGCCGCAGTCTCCTCCACAAACGTCAGTTTTTCCATTCACATAGGGCTCAAGTGAGTAATGACTTCCTCTTTTAATTAATATTTTATTTTCCTTTTTGTCTGTAATTGTGTTAGTATTGGAGGATTAGTTACTGTTAATTCATCAACTGAAATTGTTACCTTTTTATGAGATTTGTATTCTTGGCCCTTTTCCAAATTGATCTGAACAAGATGTCGGGATCCTTTTCCTACTGAAATGGCTCCTGAAACTATAATGGTAGCCTTAATATCAGTGAGGGTCTGTGCACGACTTAATATTTAGGGATCACTATTTAGTAGTTTGCCTTCATGAAGAAAAGACCTGTGAGAAGATGTGGTTAAAACCTGCCCTTGATAGTGTAAGATAACGAGATTAAAAACATATGCAACCACTCCCCTATGCACAAGGTGCTATGGTGAAAATCTAATGTTCCTTGAGTTGATTATTAAGTCTTCTAAATTTTTTGTGAAGCCCTTGTCAGCTTTTGCTAGGCTTTTGCTGAATCCTTAATGAGTATACTGAAATTTAAATTTATTAAAAGAATATGATGAAAGTAACTAGTTTCTAGAAAACAACCTTTCACTTTTCCTCTGTTAATGATATCCATGAACCTCTTGTGTTCCTTATATTAAAATATTTGTAATGTTTAATCTTTTCTATGTTCAGCCAATGGCAATTGAGCAAGTGTGGTCTGATCGTGATAGCGAGGATGAAGTCGATGATGATGTTGCTGATTTTGAAGATAGAAGGGTATGTTGATGCTTCAATTACATGGCTTAACCGAGTCAATAGACCATCTATACAGTTATGACTGGAAGCAGCATCTTATGTTGATGTTGACTATTTTCAAACAATTGACCATGCAATGTACTTGAGCTTTGCGGTGTTTCAATCACAAAAAGTATAATTTTCAATTGCAGATGCTAGATGATTTTGTTGATGTAACCAAAGATGAGAAGCAAATGATGCACTTATGGAACTCCTTTGTGAGGAAGCAGCGGTGAGCTTCTCTTTCTGCTTTATTGTGGTTTGGTTATTTTCATTTCTGTTGTTGGTCTTTCTCTATTGTGCAGATTTTTGGCAAAACCATATTATGCTTTCTCTTTTGTGGGAGGTTCTTAACAAGATCGATTATATGATTTGTCTACTTGGAGAGATTCTATCTCTCGTATCTGTGAGACCGGAGGATTTCCCAATTCCTTTGTTGGAATTGTTAAATAAGACCTCATTTGAAAACTGGATAGACCTTTTCGGAGTTGCGTGGAAAAGTGGATAAATGTCTGTTACCAAAATATGCTCTTGTAGACATATAATTTCCGATTCATTAGCCCGAGGAATCTTTTATTTAACCACAAGACGTGTTACTATCAGGATTATTTTAAGCTTAAGTTAAGATACTTTTCATTTGCTTGCTATACTGTCTTGTCTCTTTTACATCATTGTTCTTTAATGGTCCTTGAATCTGAAATCAACCATTACATCTTGGTGAGTGTGCCACTTCAAAAATCTGTGATGAATTTAACCTGGTAGTAAGAATTTGTGTTAGTTTCTGGATATTGTATAGTCCTGCCATAAGCTCACTCGAAATAAGATCAAGAATGCTTATAGAGATGCCTGTGATCTTACACTTAAAACTCATCTTTTTCAAGAACTCATTGCGGATGAATTATTTATAACTATCATTTACTTATTTTAACCTATTCTCCACATCTGGGTTTTAGGGTATTGGCAGATGGTCACATCCCTTGGGCATGTGAGGCATTCTCAAGATTGCATGGGCAAGATCTTGTCAGAGCCCCAAACCTAATTTGGTATTACATATTCTTCTGTTGACTTCTAATCATACATTGTTACAGTTTTATATGCTTCGGTTCCTAATTGGAAATGGGATTAATGTCAGGAGGTTGTTTCCATCACACTAATTTTACATCTCCTATCCTATTTGCTTATGGTCAGGTGTTGGAGATTGTTTATGATCAAACTATGGAACCATGGTCTTCTTGATGCTCGCACCATGAACAATTGTAACATTATTCTTGGACAATTTCAGAATCAGGACTTGGTTCCGCACAACCTCGCCCAATGAAGTCGTAAAATCTACGGGAGCTATTCGAGCTATGGTTTTCTTTTCCTGATACTGATCTTGGGCACCTGGATGTATCGTCATTGTTTGCAGGGCATTGTCTGCATTGCAGTGCTTGATGGCACAAGACCCTTTCTTTGGTTCACCATAATCTTCTACCATGTATCTCTTCACAATAATTCTAACAAAATTTTGAACCATCCCATCATTAGGACATTGAATGGTTGGAATTTAAGTTTATATTGGAGATTTTCAAGCTTCAACAAGTTATAAAGACATTCTTGTTCTGCAATAATCTGTCAATCATAAGTGTTATATGCAAGTTTTTGCATTTTCTATTGTTCTTTCAAATTTAACGTTGAAATAATCAACATTTTCAAAATTATACCGGAAGTTAAATTAATAAGGCAAGAAGTTATCAGGACGGTTACCATTTTCTCTTTACAACTTATATTATGGTAATAAAATTATTATTATGTCTAATTATTATTATTACAAATTATTACATAATTTGTATTTATTATTATTCAAAATTATTATTATTAAACATTTTTTCACTTATTTATTTTTGGTTATTATTAATTTTGTTATTACAATATTTATAAAATTATTATTAATGTTTTTCGTGATTAATTTGAAATTGTTATTATTATTCTAAGTAAATTTTTTAACTAATACAAACCATTCATAGTAAAAGTATCAATGAATAACATATTTCTAATCATATTAAGGACTAGGGGCATATTCGTCATTTGCATTATATTTGTTCTCTGTCCCCTGCAACCAAACACACATTAAAAGGGGACAGAGACAGTTTTCTTTATTCTGTCAACCACAACCAAACACCCCCTGTCTTCAGTTTATGTTCTGTTCTGTCCTGTTCTATTCTGTCTGCAGCTACTGGAGACAGCAACCAAACGCAGCGTTAGTATATTATACTAAGTGACATGACATTAACTTATATGTATACTATTTCTTTCTTCTTATATAAACTTAGTATTTTAATTGTGGCTACTTCATCAAAGAATGGTGCTGTTAAACTTAACAAAGGTGAGAAATTAAATGACAACAATTTTAAAGCATTAAAATCCAATAGATACTTGAGAAATAAGAGCTCTGTAACCATTGAACATAACCATGAACGTTTATAAGGCAGGCAATATAGCTCAACAAAAAAGGGATCATTATATTTATGAAAAATGGAAGAAGAAGAAATTAATGGCTCGCATTACATTGTTGAGCAGTATGGAAAAACAATGCAACACATGAGTTTTGAAAATATAAATTTATTAAGGAAGAGTGGCTCACTTTAGTTATATGTTTTAAAGGTACCTCAATGAGCAATACGAGGTCACTCACTATCAAGCTTGAAAATTATAAGAAATGACCAAATTATAAAATGAAAAAGCATTTAAAGAGTATGTTAAATATGATAAGTGAGTTGTAAGACATTGGCTATGATTAATCAAATAAGAAGCAACTGCAAGTTGTGAGCTGTATGCTACCTCATACTTAGGAGTATATGAAGATGCATTTAACTCACAATTAGAGCATCAAGAAGAAAGAAGATGCTACGGGGCATCTTATACTAAATTAAGAACTTCATGAAGCATCCAAGATGTCCTTTAAGGTATATACAGTTGGTCCAGGCTCATATAGAGCTATAAACAGGAAACATAAGCATTATAGTGGACCTAAAATTTAAAAAGGTTAAGAAAAATATGCACTATACTCAAGACTAAAAAAAAGCTTAGTAGAACCAAAATTAAAAAGGAAGACATGATTTTAATAACAAAAATATGAAGAGAGTCAAGTACCTTAATTGTGGCAATAACAATCACTTAGTTCGCGATTATAGCAAGTCTAAAAAGGCACAAACTTATTGTATAGACATTTATTTTGCATTTCTAATTGAATTATATCCTTTAAGGATTGCAAACTTAAGAGCAACCAACCATATGGTGAAGGATAGGGATACCTTTGTAGAATTATGAAAAATCCCATATGAAACACAATGAATTTATGTTGGAGACAACTTAAAATATGTTATATGAGGGATTAGAACAATCAAATTAGATATACATTGTGGTCAATCCACAATCCTACATGAAGTGTTGTTTGTTATACAGATTTGATGGAATCTCATTTATATATTAGAGTTAATTAATCTTGGTTTTGATGTAAATTCACAGTAGTGGCATAAATTTATATCTTTGGATCATTTATTATGGTCATGAATTTATGCTAGATGGTTTTATTGTTTTAAATGTTGTTTATTCAAATAACAACACAAATTATTCCTTGTTTACACCATTTAGTAATTTCAATGATGATGCACGTTAGTGACATGCTAAATTATGTCATTAGTTCAAATCAAATAAATCAATTAATTGATGATGGTCTCTTAAATGATTCATATCAAGTAGATTTATCTATTTGTAAACTTTTTCTAGCTAGTAATAATAAGAAAGTTATTTTAAGAGGGAACACGATCTTCCCATCTGGTATAGTTCATTCATTATGATATATATGGTCTAATGAATGTAAAAGCATGACATAGAGTTGTATATTTCATTGCTTTTATAGATGAATATACTTAATTATGTCACGTCTATTAAATTCTTCTAAAGTATAAGTATTAATTGGTTACATAAAGTATATAAATTAAGTAGATAATTAATTGTAAAAGCATTAAAAATTGATCAAGGAAAAAATGTTTGTCTGATAGATTTAAGATTAAATATGGTGAAAAAGGAATAGAAAGAGGGTTAATTGTTCCTCAAACCTCACAACAAAATGGTGTTGCGAAAGGGCGTAACAAAATGCTAATAGAAATGGTTAGGTCCATAATAACATACTACCAATTGTTTATCTGAGTGATGTATTAATTACAACCATTTATATACTTAATCAAGTGACCATAAAATCAATTATGAACACTTAATATAAGTTGTAAACAAATATAAAACTTGACATAAAAAGTTTAAGATTGTGGGAGCATGTTGCCTATGTTCATAATCTCTCTTATAAACATAAAAAACTAGCCCTAAGAGGGAAGAAAGTATTTTTATCAAATACTCTGAATAATTAAAAGGATATGCCTTATGGGTAAATGAGGTGATAAACTAATAAATAAAATTGAATCATGAGATGTTACATTTTTAGAAAATGATTTCTAAAATAGGGTGAAATAGGAAAAGACCTATTTTTATATGTGACTTTTGATCATAACGATTATATTATAGGGAATTATAAAGAGGGATTTTATTTGAGTGGGACCAGCAATAACTAGGACATTTATGAATATGTTTCTTATGAATCTCATTTACATTGAAGTAATTATAAACTAATTTCCCAATGTAATTTTAAAATAGAATGGACAATTCATATGACTATGCCACAAGAAAAGGATGAGCTAAGGAATGTACATAAAAACTCTTAATGATCCTGTTAAATGAGAATGGTTGAAGGCAGTGAAATAAGAAATGATTAATTTAAGCTCAAATCAAATACAAGACTTGGTTAATCTCTCTAATGAGTATAAAGCTATTAAAAAATGGTTCTAAAAATAAAATGCAAGGTTGATGGTAGTATTGAAAGATACAAAGCACATCTCATAGATAAAGGATATACAGAAAAACAGGAAGTTGATTATAACAAAACATTTTCAATTGTCAAATAATTTACTTCATTTTAATCCTAGCTATAATAGTTAGCGTGAATCTTGAATTACATCACATAGATGTAAAAACTGCTTTGCTAAATTGAGACTTAGAATAAGAAATATATATGGAATAATATGTGGGTTTCATTGAGATAGGCTAAGAACATGAAGTGTGTTAGATATTAAAATCGATTTATGGTCTAAAGTCATCCTCAAGGTAGTGATACATTCTTTTTCATAACGTAATTATTTCATATGATTGATGAAGGCCACTATATATATATATATATATATATATATATATATATAGAGAGAGAGAGATCCAAATATAAAATTGTAATTCTATCATTTTATGTTAATGACTATGATTTTTTTTTAAGAAAATCAAAGGTTGTTGTAATTTGAATTCGAGATGAAAGACATTGGTTAAAT
>JANJEY010000007.1:60084095-60099819 GCA_024703695.1 Erythroxylum cataractarum
TGACATTCTGTTAGCATTAAATGAATTGATAAGCATTAAATGCATTATGAGAAGGAAGACTTGACATTTTTAAGCGGAAATTAGAGGGATAGGGATTGAGATTTAAGTAATATATAGATTTGGCATACATGATTTATAATTTATTGATCTATACGACTATACCTAAAATTTTGACTACAAGCTTCTTAACAAAAGATAAAATCCCAAATTAATATAATATTTTAAGTACATTTTTGAAATTTTATTTTTATTAAATTAATTTAAAAATTTTAAAAGGTTATTTTTATATCTTTATATTGTGAGTAATAGAAAAGATGAGTATGTAACGTAAACGTGAAGATGAATTTGTAGATATTGTAATAATTATATGTAAAACATAAGGATAATAAAAATGATAAAAAAATATACACTTTAATTGATCTGAAAAATTTATTTAAAAATTTATTTAAGAGATTTTTTTGAAAAATTTCAAAATTGAGTTTCTTAAAAAGTTGTATTTTGACGGTAAAAAAATTATATCTATTAAAATATATTTTTTTAATCAAATATTTATTAAAAAAAAAAACTTTTATAATAGAGTTTAGGCACAAAAAGCTAATTAAATGGGAGTTTAGGTTTATTTTCCAATTACGTGCTTTTCAAGCTCACGTTAAGGGGAAAAAAATCTCGGCTTTTAGCTCTTTTGAAGGGTTTTTCTTCACCCAAGCAAAAACCCATTTGATTCAATCCCGCCACGTACTCGGCTTCCCTTCACTCTGCCGGAACTTTCATGAATTGCCGATTTCAGGTTTCGTTCTTAGTTCAATTTTCTCAAGTTCGTCTTTTTCCTTTTTTTTTTTTTACGTGTTTGCAAGTTTTTTTGGTTCACTGTTCTGGGATTATTGGATGCTGTGTTCGTCACTCTGGTTCCAATTGGTCTGTGCCTTTTCAAAGTCATCTTGACTAGGCAACTGATTGTTATCTGGATTAGTTCAGTGAATGACAGAAGTTAATGTTATACCTTTCTTGGTAATTTTTGTAAATTGAGTTATTTTGTTGTTGTTATAGGGAAGATAAAATGTTACCCAGATGGATTAGGGTCATAAATCATTTGTCGAAGCTTGGATCAGTTCGTGTCAATAACATTGGTGACATTGGAAAAGATGCCATTTTTACTTCACGTCAAAGCTTTTCCAAGGCTGCTCTTGCAGCTGTGGCTCCTAATGATTCTACTGGAAAGGGGTTACCGAGCAAATCTTTGGTACTATATTGCATCTGCTTCCCATTTCCAATTCTTAGAATTGTGCTCACTTATGTTCCTTTTCAGAGTTTCTTTTCAGTTTGATTCGGAATTCATTGTTTATGAAAATCCTGCTGTTATGGGTTGGGTGCAGTGCTTGGTTCTGAGTATGTTGTGCTTGACATGATAATTCTTCAAATTTATGAATTGTTGTAAGGATATAGTATGTTTTAAATTGGGTATTGCGTAGGTCTATTTCATACGTTCTTTCAAATAGTACCGAGGCTTTTAGTTAGTTTATCAATGTTAATACAATTATCTGAACTTCTTTAGGTAAATCTGGATAACATGTTCTGGTCTAAGCCTTGTTCATTGGCATTGGCCCTGGATTCTCCGCTTAGAATTGAAGAGCCCAAGTATGAGGGAATCCGGTACTTTATGCTCAAGCTGTTACTTTTCTATAGTAAACAAAGCAAGTCCCTTCGAGGGGCGAATGTGGTCTACCGGCGTATAATTGCTCAAGTGGATAAACCCACAATTTATGAAGGTATTACCATTATTTGCTTTCAGTAAGTTCCTAAGGTGATATGGTTTTTAAATAAATTATTCTTTCATGCTGTGCCTTTTCATTTAATTGCCTTTTTCTTGATGCAATCCTGTTGGTAATATTGAATCACATATTCATGGTTTATCTACCCACTTTTGTTTTTATATTGTTGTTTGAGAGGGGAAGGGAGTCTCAGTTTTGTTAGCTTGGTTTTAAGTTGATATGTTGAACAATAAACAGAAAAAGTGAAACTTTCCCCTTGTTTCATGACGGCTGCATAAACCAAAAGAAGCTCTTTCTCTTGCAGTTTTCAACTTGGAAAGGACATTTAAGATGACGTTCTCATTGCTTGTCCTCCATATGTGGCTTTGCTTGCGCCGCTTGAAACAAGAGGGAAAAGAAGGTACTGAATTTGGGCAATACCTTTATGAGATTTACAATCATGATGTGGAGCTTAGAGTATCAAAAGCAGGGGTAAGCTTTACTGCAGTATACTATTGCTGTACTACTATCTTCTGTTCATAGTAAAACAAATTATTAACTACACATGATTAAAGTATTGCTCAAAAAATTTTTTCTCATGATAATTCAACTTTTATTTCTGAAATATGCTTTTGCAATTATAGACTTCTGATGTAACAGGTTAACTTGCTATTGACAAAATGGATGAAAGAATTGGAAAAGATATTTTATGGAAACATTGTTGCTTATGATACTGCTATGCTTCCAGAGGCTAAACCCGATGAGCTACAGAAAGTGCTATGGAGGTGAGAATTTCATCAATATCTGGTATACCATCTCCTTGCAATGAATATCTCTGCAGTAAATATACTTTTGATGTTCATCTTCTTCTGTTAGTTCCATTCTCTATGATTTGGGAGGGTTGGTGGTTGAAGTTTGAGGAAAGTTCTTCTACAGGCTCAATTCTTGTAGGAAATGTATACTGTGGACTTGGATTACTGTTGATCATATCATGACTATTTCTGTTTATGTGACTGAATTGGTCTAACAAAATAAAATTGTGTTGCAGGAATATCTTCTCTGATGATGGTAAGGCAGAGCCAGATGATTCTGCATTAAGAGCTGTAAAGGCAAGTACTTATCTTCTCTTGTGGTTTATGGTGTTCAGTGTTCTAGATGTACTAGAGGATTTCTTTAGCTTTATAGGCGTAGGTTGTTTGATGTCATTGTGAATTTTTGAGAATTAAATTTATACAGGAGAAATATGATAAATGAGAAAAGCTCTACTGGAGTATTATACTACAGAGAATAATAAGATGGATTGTAATTATAGTTGTATATAAACAAAAAATGCTTATAGAAAAAAAAGTCCTTTTCTCTCGACCTTGATTTGTTCTGCAGAGATTGAACCACTTTAACTTCTATTCATAATTTTAAGTTCTGACCAAATAATATCAATAAAGAAAATATTCAATTATAATATGAACAATATAATCGTTGACCTTTGGACTTGATTAAGCGACTCCTTTGGTAAAATATGTTGTTGGATGTGTCTTTAGTCCTTGACCATTAATCAAGTCGCATTCTGTTGTAGCGTGCACATCTCCGAGGATAAGATAAAAGTCATTAAGAGTCTATCATGAATTATTTTTGCGAATATATCATAGAACTTTTTGAAATTCATATGAAGATCTGTCCCCTGATTAATGTCAACATAACTTCGCCGACATGTGCAGGCAATGACAAGGTATGTACGTCGGGAGGTTAGCTGCTTTTCCTTGACAGGTAGTTCATTCTTTATTTAAAGTGCTTTTCTCGTTTAATTTTGTCATGGAAGCAACTAAAAGAAAGCTTGTTTTTGACTTCCTTTGTTGACAAAAACACTATCTACTGTGAGACTATCACATTACTAACTTATTGAGATGTGATGGCATTGCCATATACGAAATCAATCCATGATTTTCATTAACTCTCGATTCATGAATGCCATTCCTCTACAACTTACTGGAGAAAAAGAATGAGATAAGCAGGTGGGAAAGAAGTGGAAATCTTAAAAGGAAGAAAGTGGATGAGGATGCTATAATAAGTTGTATCAAACCTTTATATCATTTTTTTATGCATAGGATGTATGAAATGCACAGATTTTAGACACTGGAGGGAATTTGGATGTATGAAATGCACAGATTTTAGACACTGGAGGGAATTTGACACTGTTGTTACCATTTTTAGCATGTAGAGTTCTCATGCAAATGAACATCTTGGTTCTACCATGAAAAATATCAAAATGTCTCTTGCTCAATGACGGAGGTACATGCTGGGCCCCCCAAAGTTTTTAAAAAAATTATATATATATATATATATATATGGAGTTATTTAAGGGTCAGTGGTGTACTGGGTCCCCCAAAATTTAAAAAAATTAATATTCGGGCCCTTCTATATCAAATTTCTGACTCCGTCTCTGCTCTTGCTTGCTTTATCCTGCGCATGGGATTTCCAACATTTACATCACAGTAATATAGATTGTTTATAATATATTGGTGTATTTGCCTTTTAACTGTATCTATTTCTCGGACTTAAAAGTGTGAAATTGGATTTGCAGATAAAGAAGCGATGTTTTCTGGGGATTTCATGTTCACCTCCTTGGATAGTGTGCCATCCGGATCAGGGAGGAGGTAAGAGTGGAAGAGGTCAACACAACATAAAGTCCTGGAAATTCTGGCAATAAACTTCATCCGCGGAGCCAAAAATGTCCTGATGATCTTATTACAGTAGAGTCATAAAGCCACTTAGAAGTGATAATTTTTCATTATATTTGGTCATATAAGTGGTAGTGATTGAACTAGTTAAAATGCATTATGATGTTAACCCGGGATTCGGCCCGAAGTCAATGGGCCTCGAGCCTAATTATCAAGCCTACTGAAAATTCACTACTAGATATTTTAGCTTTAAATTTTTTTTACAAGTGAAATATTGTATTTTCTCCGATTAAACGTGTTGATTAGTTTGTTTCTAACAATTTTAATAGAGGTTTATCGAAATTTCTGTAACTAATTTAAAATTTGACAAACTTAATCCAACAGTCAGTTGCTTACTCAAATAGAAATGGGAAGCAGAATATGTACCTTTCCAAATTATTTGGAAAACATCGACTTGAAACTCATTTTTATGTGATTCTTGCTTTCTCACGTCAAACAAAATGTAACCATTACTCAGAGGTAGAGTGGTCGAAACAGATTCAGACACCACAGAAAGACTCAACAAATTGGAAAACCTCGAACCATCGGAACCTGAAAGCTGACCCATGAATACGATTGTGATCTTCATTGGCATAATCTGGCACAAAATCACTAATCTTCCTGATTGTCTTGTCCTTGAAACTGTAACTTACGATGTTACCAGGGATATGCAACACCATACACGAATCTTCATCTTGTTCTTCCCGAATTATGCATAGTATGTTGAATGTGTGATAATTCAAGTTTGATGGGTCATAATGTCAAAGTATGATTCAAAGTCATGACCTATTCTTTAGGGTGGTTGCTAACCGTTGCTGTTTTATAGGAATCATTGTTATTATAGGGTAGCAGTAAGTAAAGTAGATAAGACTTAGAATATAGTTGTTGCGTATATTTCGTTTCTTCTGTTTTATCTTTGTAAGCCTTTATAAGGCATGATCTGTCTTTTTCATTTTGATATTAAATAAGAAAGCTCTGCTACTCTTCTTGCACTCTCTGTTTTACCAACACATAATGTATCCTGACGGCCTCTGGAAATGCAGCTACGATTTCGCTGAGATCGATACGGTATTTCACAAACCATTCGGAATAATCAGTCTTCATCTCATAGACATCAAACTGTGTGGTGGGAGGGCTATAGATCTCAACAAGATGCAAATGGTTCCGATTTGAACCAAAGTATACATACCTCCTCTCCTCCCAACCCTCTGGAAGTGGAGGCATTGGCAATTCCTGAACCTTTTCCTCATCAATGTCGAAATACAGGGAATGCCCCCAAGCACTTATCCAGTGTACAGCATTATTGCAGAACACACCATACTTGAACAATGTATTAACATGTGCAAGAAAAGGATCACCTGCCAGCCTCCAAGATCGTGTCTCTGATGAGTAGATCTCAATCTGATAGAAATAGTATGTGTCATCTATATGATGGTCCTGCATTGACTTCAAATATCGAACACAGACTACTTTATAGTTGGGGGATGCAACAGGATCAAATGCCAAGCTAAAACCGAGAATTTGACCGTCAGATTCATCAGGTTCAAACAATTGTTGAGTAGCAGAATCAAATTCAGGTTCAGGAAGTGTAATAGAATGCTTGATGACAGGATTGAAAACATGGCAATTACTATATCGAAGTCTGTACACGCGAAAGCTACAACCGAGTAGCAGTCCATGACAGGATTGCAAGATATAGATACCTGATGGGACAGTAGCAAACGAGGGAGATCTAAATGGAGCATTCTGGGGATGATCAACGAGAGAGATGAACTCAAACTCAGGATGAATCCCAGGAGAACGCAAGAACAGGCCAGAGACAAGGTATGGATCTTGGTAAAGTCGGCGACAGAAATCTGGACTCGAAATGAGAAAAAGCCAGCGTTGTGACACAGATTTGAATCTGAATAGAGACTTTACAGGCAAACGAGCAAGGATTTCCAGTAACAAGTCTTCATGATCTGTAACAGAGGCTTTCAACTCTATGGAATTTATTTTGCAAGATTCCATCTTTAATGTCACCACTTGATATCTCCAAGAACCAACTTTTTTATTATCTGGGAAGATTTCTAGACACGCTATGAGTGTTCTTTAGATTTGACACAGTAAACCTATCTACTTTTCTTATTCACAAATGGTGGGTTTTGGACTATACCAAACTCGAGAACATAAACAGCCATTAAAGACAAAGCTAAAAACGTGCTTGGCAATTAATCAAAACAAGCTTAATGCACAATCTTCTATATGGAAACATGTATCTGTTCCTCAGCTTGCTAAGTTCTACATATTTCACTGCACTTGCAGGGAAAAGTAAACTTCAGTGATGTATATTCCAATGGTGCCTACTCAATTGACTGGATTTGAAATTTAGGTTCCTCCATGTAATGCGTACGAGATGAAGATGGACTACTCAAGGACAGTGTCGATCTTGGAGTTGCATGATCATTTCCTGAGATGAAAGTTGATCAATGATAACCTCAAGGAAAGTAAATCCAATCGAAGAAATGAAATTTTATCAGTGCAAGTTGTGCATATGATATATCCAATATTTATTATAAATAATTATTAAATCTCTTATATAAAAATATTCAGATTCTATAAATTATAAATGTGTAGAAAAGCTTTCTGTTAAAATTTTTTATAGATTTTGATCAAAATTTGCAAGAATTAAATAAACAATAACAACATTCAGTAAAAATCTAGTTGAAACGTAAAATCTGGATAGGTCCAATAGTACGCAATTTTATCTCTATCTTTTAGAGGGATCGTTTTCAAAAAACCTATATACAATGCAAAATAATAATGATGGTATAAAAGTATAAAAACGTACGTATAAATGAAAATATACAAATAAACAATATATAATACTGTACCTATAGAACATGATAAAGATTAACAGTAATAGATAAAATAATTAAATATACAAACTAGAAAAAGACAATTACAATAGTAAATCAAATCAGCAATGTCAAGAGTGTAATTAGGTTAAGTAAGAAACTATCTAAGTTAAATAACAAGGAGGTAAGTAATACTAATTAAAAACTAACTAACTATAAAACGAAAAATTCGAAAAAGAATGTCTAAAATATCTAAGAGAACGAGAATGACCTCTTTATGAGAGATTCTTTATCTGAATCTTAATACGTCTAAATTTTCTATTTCAAGTCATATCTTCCGTAAATTCCAAAAGAGTTATATAATTCTTGATTACTTCTCTCCAATTCTTCTTGAGCCTTTTTTTTTCCTCGTACAATTTCTAAGTACTATTTTTGCAAGAACTAAATGGATGAACTTAAATCCATTGTTTATGGAAAGTAGAATAAGTATATTTCCACATTCGAAAAAATCAACTTGAAACTCATTTTCATGTGATTCTTGTTCTTCTTGTGTCAATCTACATAACAAGCACGATGATCACCATTATCAGTTTGTTTGATAGTAGTGCCTGTAAGCTTGACATTAAAGCTTTCTTAGTAAACGTAATGACAAATTGCAGCTGAGATAAGAAGCTGCATATGGACGAGTTAAAAGGAATCTTGCCATTAAGAACAGAAGAATTGGCATCAACTGGCATTATAGATAGTGACTCTAATTGCCATAATTGTCAACTATACTGAATCATTATTATACAAAACATCACAAAGTCTAAAATATATGTTAAAGGTCAGAACTGGAGTAGAATTAACTGAAGCAATTGGATCAACAAAGGAGTGGTCCTTTTGAAAGTGTGCTTCACGTTGCCAAAGAGAGGTGTTTTACACATAAAAGGGCCATTGACCAAATTAGACATCATCATGCAATAATGATTGTGATGATGAAGTTGACTCCACCGCCCTTAGCCAGCTAAGGAAATGAACACAAAGAAATGTAGAATAATTAGACTATACAATTTCCCATGTCTAACTTTGATTCAGGATTAGGATATGCAGGAGCTACAACACCAGAAATCTTGGCATTGGATTTGGTGTTTCTTGGCACAGAATCGGTAGCAATCAGTAAAAACATGAGAATCATCCCAACCAAGAACACAAATCCTGAAAGTGGTGAGGTAGTTGAAACAAACATGAACACCTGTGCTGGAGAAATGTTTGGGACTCCTGTGTGAACTTAAGAAAAGAAAGCTGGCTTGATATGCAATCCAAGGTCATGTGCTGCTGATGTTTTCTGCAATAAAGAATTCCCAGATTCTGACAAAGCCAAATTTCCAAGTCCGAATACAAATCTACATTTCTTGTTGGATGGCTGAAAAAGTACAAATTTTGCTTCAATTTAATATTCTGGCAACAAAACTTTATTGATGAGCATCGACATCTGAAATTCTGCAGCTCTTGTTATGTATCTGAAACATTCAATAATTTGAATAACCATGTATGAATTTCCTGCAAGTCATTGTCATCCCTGTTCATCACTCTTGTCCCAACCACAATTGAAAAATCTAGGTCAAAATCATCCGCACAGTACTTTTCACAATTGGTATGTATGCTATCTTTCAATTTCTTCAAGCTTCCAGAGGACTTCTTTCATATTTGGCCTAATCGAAGGGGAAGGGGCACAACAAGCCATGGCAAGCTGAAAGAATTTGAGAATGCATTCTTCGGTAACTGGTCTCCGAATGTCACTGCCATTGCTAAGAAGTATGTCTGGATGGTATAAATCTGAAATTCTTCGATCAAGTACAGCATTTCTCATGAAAGTTGGGAGATAGAAGTCCTCATCGTTACTAGGGTTCTCACTGATAGCTTCCTTCCCTGACAGCAGTTCAAGCAATATTATCCCAAAGCTATATGTATCCGTCTCCTCATTTGCATCTCTCATTTTGATAAGATCAGGAGCTTTGTAACCTTCAGCAGCAGAAGCTTCAAGCATTTCTTGTCCAGCAGTAGGATTCAACAACAGAAATAAGCTGAAGTCTGAGATAAATGGTTTATGATTACGGTCCAAAAGTATATTTTTTGACTTGAGATTTCCATGAATAACAGGTTTTTGTAATCCTGAATGAAGATGATCTAATCCTCTGGCTATGCCAGTCGATATCTCAAGTATAACAGTCCACTTGTGAGATTCAGGACTCCCATCTGTCCATCAAAATCAAACTTGGTGTCATTAAGCTACAGATTCCAACTCACGGGATGAAATGGTAGTATTTAACTAAGAACATCAAGAAATTTGTTGGACAAAGTTGAAATGCCATAATGAGGTCATTGAAAGTGAAATATGCGACAAACATTCAAACTTAGTTGACTACTTGCACAGGAAGAGATTTGCACAGCAGAGAACAAATTAGACTTCAGTCTCAAACCGGTAGAGGATCGCTCCACCAACCCGGAAAACAAAGGAAAAGAAAACAGATTTAAAACATAGAGGAAGAGAGAGCTATAGAAGGAAAGAGCCTATGAAGAAGAACCAAATGGTCAAATTATTGAAGATATGTGCAAGTTCAGTGATCGTTTAATCAACAAATGAACTCATGACATGACAGTAAAACAGGATTCTGGAAAAAAATTAGTCTTCACAAGGGAACTTCATAATGCACGGAAAAGATAAAAAATTAAGACAGAATTAAGAAAAACCCATATGGTAGAGAATGCAATGCATAGTTCCATGAATATCAAGATCTAAAAAGAGATTTACACTCACCTTCCATCCCTTATAAACTTCTTCAAGTTTTTATTTCCGCATTTTGGATCCGATATCACTTAAAAGTAAGTTCTAATCAATAAAACATGTTCCTCTGCCTTAAAAGTTCAACAAAATTAAGCAAAAGTGATCTTGCTCCCACTACTGCCCATGATTTTTCATTTATCTAGAAATTCATGTGACCATTACTCAGAAAAATAAGATCCATAAAACAGAGTAACAGAACTTAGAAAGCCGTGATTTTTCTCTAATGTAGGCTTTCAGTATTACTATTCTCAAGTTCACTTAGCCATATAGTTCGTTGTTACAATTTCCTGTGACAAACAATTTGAAGAGAAAGCTTCTGTATTTTGTCAGCTACCAAACATCAGAAATGGAAATCAAAAGCCATACAACTTACCACTGATGAACTGAGCCAGATTCCCATGCCTATAAAAAGGATGAACAAGAAGTTTTTCACCTCTTGGTCCCGCATAGAACCCTAAAAGAGGCACCAAATTGGGATGCCTAACACCACCCAACAAGTGAATCACATCAAGAAAATCTTCCCCCCTAGCAGTGCAAATTGGCCTCAAGAACCTAAGCAACCTCACACAATTGCTCCTCTGAAGCAAAGCTTTATAGAGAGTACCATAATTGGATTTTCCAATCACCTCTCCAGGAGCATCAAGAATGTCACTGATCGTAAGGTCCTGACCACCTTGGAAAGCCATTAATTCCTCTGACGCTATCTCATCCCCATGCTTGTGCTCAGTGGACTCTATGTCATTGAAGTTTTTCTTCGCTCTTCTTCTCATGTAAATAAAGATTATAAGTACGAGAATGATCACAACAGTGGCAGGAGTTAGTCCCAGAATCAGTTTTAGCATCTGGGATTTCTTCATTTTCAAAGAAGAAATCTTTGAACCTCTCCTACTGAGAAATCATACGATGCTTTTAGGAATTTAACAGTTACAGTGTACGAGGAACAAAGAAACAAGATCTGGGTACAGTGTAAAAAGTGTAAAGAGTTAAGCTTGACGAAGCTTCAGTTCAACTTTGTATTGGGATATGTGAGAACAAGACAAGAAGAAGAAGATAGAATGAAACTTTGTGGGGTTATGGAACACAAGCTTTAACTTTCTCTGTGGGGAAAAAAAAAACTTCTAAACTCTGGTTAGAACAAATGGGCATTGGATCAGGAGAGGCTGAGAGATATGAGAGAGATGAGAGAGCCTTCTGTATCAGAATGAAGCAGAAGAATCCATTAAAATATAGAAAGCTGAATTTAGTGGAACATACCTATCTAACCATGTGATGTTTTATCTGTTTTATGACTGCAGACTTGGTTTGGTGTAGCTATGCAAGCCGTATCACAAATTTAGAAGAGTTAAAACAAAAAAGATTGGATCTTTGGTCATTTTCTCAAGTGGTTAAAATTAGTAATAATGCTTCCTGCCATTAGTACCTGTAAACTGAAGCTAAGTTAGAAAATCGCTCAAGTTGCTCAACAAATCCAAAGTGTAGAGCACAAGAGTGGGCCCAAAAGATCAAGAAATTGGAGTCTTTTCGGCTTTGTAATGTAGTTGGAGACAAGAGTGAAGATAATTGGTGGCGCACAACCATAAAGATGCAACCTTTAACTTCAAAAGTAGAAAGAATAAGGAAACAAAAATTAAAAAGAACAAACCTTTAAGGGCCATTTGTTTCAATTTGGCCACCTAAAATCTTTCTTGGGGTGGTTATATTCTTCTATATGTGTACAGTAAATACTATCTCCTTGTCATCATCATACTTCTATCTCCTTGTCATCATCATACTTTATATATATATATCTTAGTTTATATAATTTAGCTAAAAACACAAAATATTTTATATAATTTATTATTTTGAAAGCATTTTTTATCATTCAAAACAATTCTAAAATATTTATGTTATTAAGAAATACTAAAAAAACTTTCTACTCTATTTTTATATTATTTCAATATTTTATATTTTTGTAGATGAAAAAAATAATGGACCCTTGTTGATTACTAAAATTAAGTTAAAAACAGTCATACAATAAGTTCTTTTCTCAAATAAGCCTTTTATAAAGAGTTTCTTTACTAGTTAAAAGTAAGATAAACAGTTTCTTTACTAGTTAAAAATAAAATTGTGTATTTAGTGACGGAGTCAGAAATTTATAATAGGAGGGTCCAAATATTTAACTTTTTTAAATTTTGGATGGCCCAATACACTATTAGCCCCTCAAATAACTTCATCTTCATATATGTATATATATATAATATTTAATTTTTTAAAAATTTAGGAAGCCCAGTACACCACTAGCCCCCATGTAGCTACGTCTCTGTGTGTATTATTGAATCTTTTCAATAAAACTGCATACTATTAGACCCTTCAAATTTCACGATCCAACGAGATTCATACTAGAAATTATCACATTTATTGTAATTTTTTCTCAAAAAAGTGTTGTTAAATAATAATTTGGTTAAACTAAATAATGAAATTCTCATTAAAATTATAAGCTATTTTTAAATAATTTAAAATAATAAAAATATTATATAAATAGAAATCATAATGGAGATTAACATGATTCATTCCCTACAAAGGGCATTCATGCAAGCCAGCTGATATCCACCGTCCGATCAATAAGGTGATCTGGGACGTTAGTATATACCAGTAGGACCTAACCTTTCACAGAGGTAGTTGAGCCGTCGTGCGGATTAACGGCGGAGATTGCTGTGATTTTGGTAAGGTGGACCCCACGTTACTCGCTCTCCATGCATTGAAGTCTCTTTTATCAGTTGCCCCATAAAACATCGAATTGGTGAGACCGTTGCCACCACATGAGCTATCATAGTCTCTCCAAACGTGTTACAGATGGTGGCCCACAACCTCCTTTTCCCCACCAAATGTTAATCATTTTGCTTTATTATTATCAATAACCGGGGATTTAAATTTTTAAATTTTTAATTAATATTAAACCATCCGGTTAATAATTAAATAAAATTAAAAATTTTAAAATATAATTAAAAGAGATAGTCAATCAAATAAATTAAATTTAATTAAAAAGAGAACATTAAATAAAAATTAATTAATTTATTTTAATTTAGAAATTGATTAATTTATAAAAATCGATCAGTTAATTAAATTAACAGTTAATTTAACTATACAAATTTTGAATATATCAAAATTTTTAGTTCAGTTTTTTATTTTTCGATTCGATTTATTTCAATAAATTTTATTGTCAAAAATCATTGATTTAATTTTTTTAATCATCATTATCATCAACATTCAGTTAAAATCTCACTAAGATGCGAGGTTTTGAAAGGTTCAATAATACGTAACCTTATCCTTACATAATAGAGAGGTTGTTTCTAATATGTTCATATCCACTGCGGTATAACGATATAACAAAATTATAAATGGAATGTGCAGACATATTAAAAAAGGTATTTGAAAAATAAAAAAATACAAATAACGAACAAAGGGCAACAAAAAAGTTATGGCAATACAAAATTACCTATGTTCTTAATTAACAATAAATGGTACATACTTAATTAACATATGTACTTACTTTTATATAATAGCGAGATTGTTTTAGGTAGACTCATATACAGATGTAACAATAAAAGAGTGATACAGGTTAAAGAGTAAATAAGTAAAACTGATACGTTAAATTATTATGTAAATAAATTTACAATAAATACATAAATAAATGAAAATAACTAAATAATAATACAAAAATAAAGGATAATATTTAAAGCATGAGGATTAAAATAAAATAAAATAAAATAAAAAATGAGAATGAAATTAAAAAAAATAAAAGAGAGTCAACTTTAAATTTTTAAATAAGGAAAAGATTTTTCAATCAAATTTTAAATTCTTCAAATTTATTATTTTTAATCAATTTTATAACAATATAATACTAACTGAATCTTATAAACTTAAACCTTTTGTCTTATCGATTTAATTTTCAGTCTAATTTTGATTATATGTATAAAAAAACTATTGCAAATGTAATAATTGTTAATAAAATAAATTTAAGTCATTATCTCATTCTTTAGGGTAATATGTCCAATTAAAATAAATAAAAAGTCACTAATACTAGAAATAAAATGGAAGATAAGAGTTATAATGTCAATGGATTTGAGTAAAATGGACACTTTAAATTTCTTAATTCGGAACATTGTCAATTCAAAGTAATATGATTAAAAACACAAGGAGGGAAATCATTATAATATGGTGCAACGGAACAGTCTATCTTAACTAATAGGATTTTGACATACCTTTCAAGTGAACAATTATAAGCATGTAGTGGAACTTAAGCTTTCCATTGTTAATCATGTTTTCCAAATAATCATTCTCGGATTAAGAGTGACCCGAGTTCAACTTGAAGCCTAATCAGATATGAATTAAGCTTGATTAAATATAATTTTAATTTTTAAAAATTAAAAATAGCATCATTTTAATTTAAAATTTTAGGTGACATCGACAAGTTTTTGTTATAAAAGGACAAATAAAGAGCATAAAGTCTAAATAATGGATTTAAAAAAATAATTAATTTAGTTTATAATTTAATTGTAAATCGTTAAATAATTTATAATTTATTTTTTCATTCCATACATACATGAAACATGATGATTGATTATAAATAAAACATTGTATCCATATTAAAAAATCATAGCACATGCACCCACTTATGTAAATATAATATGAGAAGTATGGAGTGAAGTTGTAGGAACTATAAGCAGAGGGTGCTTTCTAATTGATATGCATTATCGTGTCTGTTGTTATTTGTCTGGAAGTTTGGTAGATCCGAATGGCGACTTGATCTGATAAGTTCACAATGCAACTCGAATTGGAGAAAAACGGAAATCAGTGACGGGTTTATTATTTAAAGAAAAATAAAAAACCTAGATGTAAAGGATTTCATTAGTATCGTTTTTTTCATAGTGAAATTCTCTCTGCTCTTGCCTAAGGACGTAAGCATCATTGGCTGAACTTCGATAAATATCGGTGTCGTTTTTCTTTATTTTTAGTGCTTAAAGTGTGTGAATGTGCATGTGAATTTATTGTGATTTATTTAACAGTGTCTAATATTTTTAAAATGAGATCAGAGGTTAAACTGATAAGATAAGAAATTTAAGATTTAAAAGGTTCAATCAGTATTAGACTATTATAAAATTGATTAAAGATTGAATAGAATTAAAGGATTTAAAAACAATTGAAGAAGAATATTATTACCTAAAGAAAAATTTAAAGTTTAATGAAAAAGAAGACTATTAAATAAAAATTAATCGGTTTATTTTAATTTATATAAATAATTAATTTATAAAAAACTGACTAAATAATTAATAAATTGATTATTTTTTAATAACAAATATTATTATACTAAATTAAACCAAAAAATAAACTAATTGAAGAGTTTTCAGTGCTAAACCAACCGAATTGATTCAGTTTTTAAGACATTCTTCGGGTAACTTTTACTTCATATAAGTCTTCTAGTTTTTATTTGAATCAAATTTATTTTAAAAATTTAAAATTTTCTCTTAAAACTTTTATTTAGCCAATATAATTAATCAAATTTATTCCATTCCTAAGATTTTAAAATCTTCAATAATTATTAGAATTTGCCACCTTGTC
>JANJEY010000007.1:60194763-60207483 GCA_024703695.1 Erythroxylum cataractarum
TGGAAGTTTAACAATCAAATTAAATTCAAATCAAATCAATCCTAGGAAATCATTTAGGTTGACTCATTGTACATTCTAAGAAGCTATTGCCTGGATGGTCCGACAATGTTCGACTAACGTCTGATGTGCTCCTATAAAACATACACAACACATTCACAAATATCAAATTTTTGCACAAATGTACAAGTGTTCTTTTATGCACATAAATGTATAGAAAGTATGCACAATGCATGTTCAATGACAATTCTAGGTGTCTTATTGTAATTCTCATCATCAAATCGATCATATATCAAATCCCTCATTAACATCATTTGTATTTATAATTTGGACCATAATAAAGCAAATGTGAAATCCATTACACAACTTAATTGACCACTTCAGATTTTCTACCCATAATTTTTCTGGTCAACTTTGCATAATTAATCTGATAGGGTAAATAACAAAATTAGGCAAAACTTTCTTCTAGAAAGTTGTTCTAAAGTGTCTTAAGTTTCTAATGACTCCAAGATCATCTAATTTGATTCAGTATTCAATGAGTTATGCACAAAACACCACAGACTGTGCACATTTGAACTTTTAGCTAGTACATGATCATACCCTCTAATTGTACAACTCATATCTTTCAGCTAAGACATCCAAAAATTTCAAACTTTATACCAATTTAAAGCTAAGAGAATAAGCTACAACTTTGGTGGCCACAACTTAGCCTAATTTGGCCCACATCAATACAGTTTATTCAATAACCACAGGATATGATTTCTATCCCTAGTAGTACTACAGCCTAAGTTAAAACTCAGTTCCATGCCACTTTTGAAAATCATAGAGACAAAATTAAAATTCTACTTCTTCACAAAATTTTTAGAAATATGTCTCTAATTTAATATAAAATAAAAATGAACTGATTCATAAATCTACAGCCCAGGTTATAATTAGAAAACCGAAGCATGATCATGAAAATTTCCAGTTCATAACATTCTAACAAACTTCCACACTTTCATCCTATCAATCACTTTCAAATCAATTTAGATAAATCTAAATTTTTATGGAGAGAAAGGAAAATGTCTGAATCCATTGGTCCAAGTTTCAAGTTATTTGGAGTTCGGATGAAAAAGTTATAGGCAAAAGACTTAGTGTTATTCAATGGAATACTTTGTTCATAAACTTATACAAGGAACTATCATCTTTTCTCTCTCTAGAACGTAGACTATCTTCTCCACCAAAAACCCATTTTTCTCCACTTTTCCACTTTTACACTTCATATCTACTACATCCATTACCTGAACCAGCTTTCCTTACTCTCCTTTCAGCTCAACAACTCACAACAAATCAAAAAATCCAAGGTTCATACTTAATCTTCAAAATCAGAAATCTCACCTTCACTTTCTGCATATTTTTGTTTTGCCTCTACAACAACAACCACTCATGTATTGATCCACAACCATGAAAACATACACCATTCATGCATGCATCTATTAAAACATTAAAACATTAATGCAACTTACTTGTTTATATTTCTGCAAAATTCCAGAAATGGGGAGAACAAATAGGAAGGAAAATGAAAGTAGATAGTTTCGATGAAATCAAGGAAAATAGCTGCAAAAAATAGCTGTAGAAACTTTTCTCTTTTGTTTTTTTTACCTAGGTGTTTCATTAGTGCTTTAACACATGTCTCTAATGCATGTCTTCCACTTGTCCAATAGATAAGCTACTATTTGTCTCATAGCTATAGGTCCACTCACATATGATTTTATCCACTTATCACTCCATAATTTGTCCATTTGTCAATTAATTTATAATACAATTGTCACACTTCTATTTATCCCTTATTTCAATATTGTTTCTAGTCTAAAATACATCAAAATTTTTTGATAAATTTCCAAAATATTCAAAATGTCTCCAAAAATGTGGAATAAATTCTAATACACACCAAATTTAATTTTCAAAATAATTTATCCATAATTCACAAAAAATTTTGAAATAGTAACTATTTTCACCAAATAAATTTTCAACTCAAATAATTCACCAAAAATTTCAAAATATCTAAAATATACCAAAATTGTAAAATCACAATTAATACACTCCAATTTAATCCACAATTTCTACTTATAAATCAAATTTACCTGAAAATGTCAATGAATGCATGTACAATTATATGAATGTGCAAAATAAATGTGTATGTCACAATTAACTTATGCATGACTACATTTTCCTAATTTCACAATATTTTCTCTTAAATTACTATTCTAGCCTTAACATGGGTATCAGGATATTACAAATGTGCTATACAAAATTGTGGCAAAAGTATTGGCTAATAGATTAAAGGCTATTCTGCCTCACATTGTTTCTGTTGTAGAATCTGCTTTTGTTCCTGGACACTCAATCCATGATAATGTTATGTTGGCCTTCGAACTTATCCACTGCATGAAGAGGAAGATGAGGGGGAAATCGGGAGTTGTAGCATTAAAACTAGATATAAGCAAAGCTTATGACCGCATTGATTGGAAATACTTAGAATTCATTATGGAAAAAATGGGATTTGACAGAAAATGGATTGCTTACATCATGTTGTGTGTTATCTCGGTGAACTATAGTGTTCTTTTAAATGGAAATGAAGTGGGTCCAATTACACCAAAATGAGGCCTTAGACAAGGTGATCCATTTTCTCCATACCTATTTATTTTATGTGCTGAAGGATTAACTTTCTTATTATGCTAGGTAGAAGAAGACAACACCTTACAGGGGTTTGGAATGGTGAGAAGAGCCCCGTCAATCTCTCATTTACTGTTTGCAAATGATAGTTTTCTCTTTTCTGGAGCAAGCATGGCTGATTGTCTGACGATTAAAAATATACTGGCAGATTATGAGCAGGCTTCAGGGCAGGCAGTAAACTTTCAGAAATCTGGAAATTTTTTCTCCTCCAACATGGGGATATGGTTGGCTAGTGAGACGAAAATAATTCTAGGCGTTTTAGCACCGCTAGATCATGACAGATACCTGGGATTGCCCTCCCTTATAGGCAGAAACAAGAAACAAATATTCTCCTTCCTCAAGGAGCAATTGAAAGGGAGGCTTCGCAGTTGGGAAAACATATTTCTCTCACGTGCAGGTAAGGAAATTCTTCTCAAAACTGTAGCCCAAGCATTACCCACTTATAGTATGAATGTGTTCTTGATCCTACTTACCACCTGTGATGCACTTCAAAAGATGATGAACTCTTTCTAGTGGGGTAATAAACCTAATGGAGGGAACCTAATGCACTAACTAACATGGGATAGAATGTGTGGGCCGAAGATAAAAGGTGGGCTTGGTTTCCGATTGTTACACTGGTTCAATATGGCAATGCTAGCTAAGTAGGGTTGGAATCTAATTCATAACCCTTCTTCCCTCCTAACACAAGTTCTCAAAGCTAAATACTTTCCCAGGACATCCTTCCTGGAAGCAACGACCGGATATAATCCCAGCTTTATTTGGAGGAGTATGTTACAAGCTAGAGATTTGCTTGCTCTAGGCACAAGGTGGAGAGTCGGAAATGGAGAGACCATCTCTATTTGACAAGACTCGTGGTTACCGAGGGATGCAAATTTTTTCATTCAGTCACCAGTGGTAGAGGGACTTGAACTTATGAAAGTGAAAGATCTAATGCTAAGAGACGAGAGGGCATGGGATCTACATTACATCCAAGGACTTTTATGTGATATTGATGTGCATAAAAATCTTTCAACTCCTATGCCTATGACCAACCACCAAGATAAGATGATATGGTGAGAGATGGATTTTACTCAATAAGGTTTGGCTATAGAGTAGCCCTTAAATGGCTAAGCGTCATGGTTTTTGAGGAATGTGTTGGCTCGTGGAAGCAGCTATGGCATCTACCTATCCCAGCCAAATCGAAGGAATTTCTTTGGCGAGCTTATAGGGGGATTATTTCGGTGAGGGCCACCCTTAGGCGATAAGGTCTGGCCATAGAGGACATTTGTCCTTTTTGTGATGAGATGGAAACAATCTCCCATTCTTTGCTACATTGTGCCTATGTTAGAGCATGTTAGGATCTATTACCTCTACATCCTGTTGCTCCAAATTTTGTTACTTTTTTGCAGGATCTCTTGAAGGGAAGGGGAGATGAGGTGAGTCGGGCTTGTGTACTACTGTGGCACATATGGAAAGCCCGAAATTCCTTCATATGGCAACATTGTCGACTCGATCCACGGGCTATAGTGGCATCATCACACCGATCCCTGAAAGAATGGACAAATGTCTAAGCCGAGACAAGAGATGCCCGTATACCATTAGAGGTGGCTGCGCCAGTAACCCGATGGTCAATCCCAACCGATGGAGCTCTAAAGTGCAACATTGATGCTGCAGTTCACAATGCGTAAGGGACAAGGTCGTATGGCGTAATCCTAAAGGGTCAAAAGGGTCAGTTTATAGCAGAAACTATAGCTTTCAAAGAGGCTCTATCTTGGTTGATACACACAGGAGTTACATCGGTGGAGGTGGAGACTGATTGCCTTCAACTGGTACAATGGTTCCATGGCTGCAGCATAGGCATCAATGAGTTGGGAGTGATCATGGCCGAGTGTAAAGCCACAACTACGAGATTTCGGTCCTTTATTTTTGTAAACGATCTAGAAGGGGGTTTGAATAGATCTTTAAAGCTTTTTGTAAAAATTCTACAATAAAATCAGATCAATTCAGTGCTAACGTATTCAATGACCACTTTCATGTCCTTAACACGTTCCCTTGTAGATAAAAACCTGATGTCGATGTGTTTACTCTGAATACCACTCTTATTGTTTTTAACTAGAAAAATAACAGCTGAATTGTCACAATACATCCTCAATGGCCTAGAAATGGAATCTACAAGTCTAAGCCCATTTATGAAACTCTTTAGCCATATACCATGTGTTGTAGTCTCATAACAAGAAACAAACTCAGCCTCCATGGTGGAAGTAACAGTCAAAGGTTGCTTGACACTCCTCTAAGATATGACTCCATTGGCAAACATGAAGATATAACCTGATGTTAATTTTCGTGAATCAACACACCCAACAAAATATGAATCTGAGTACCCTGTTATCTCTATATTGTTAGTGCATCTATCTGTAAGCATGTAATCTTTGGTCTCTTAAAGGTAGCTCAATACTTTCTTTACAACTCTCCAGTGATCTAATTCTGGGTTACTTTGATATCTGCCTAATATTCCCACAGTAAATGTAATATCAGGTCTTGTACAAACTTGAGCATACATCAAGCTTCCGACTGCAGAAGTATATGGAATGTTTTTCATTTGTTGTTCACTTTCAAAATTATTTTTAGGGCATTGGTCCAAATTGAACCTATCCCTTTTCACATTAGTTACTACACTAAGTGAACAATTTTTCATTCAAAATCTCTCTAAAAATTTATTAATATTGGTTGCTTGAGACAAATCCAAAATGTCACGGAATCTGTCTCAATGTATCTTAATGCCAATGATATAGGATGCATCACCCATATCTTTCATTTCAAAATTTTTATAGAAAAATTGTTTCACATCATATAACAAACCCCTATCATTGATTGCAAAAAAATTCTCACGGTTTTACCTAAAAAAGTTGAGTCATGAGCCTAAGTCCAGGTGAAGACATCTGAATCTGGATTCATAGGACAACCCATTGTCATCCTTACTGGGAAGGTAGGATGATGGTCGTTTAATTCATAAAACATAATTTCCCCATTTTTATCTTAATTCTATCACTTTTTGCTAATGATATTTATAAACATTTCTTTTAAGTTATGAACTATTTCTCTACTTACATAAGGTTAAGCCGATTTTTAAGAACTGAGTAGAGGAAATTTGTAAAATATCTATTTTTTGAAGATTAAAGAAAATATTAATAATTAAAAATTAGATGGATTAGTTTGGTGTAACCATGAAATTTTTAAAGTAGTAAACTTTTTGGTTCAATTTATATTAATAACCTATTAAAAACAATTCTATTTATTAATTAATAACCAATTTTTATAAACTAATAGATTTTTGTAAACTAAAGAAAATAATTATTTTTCATTTAACAATCTTCTTTTTTAATTAAAGTTAAAATTTTTCGATTAGTAATGACTATTTCTTTTAATAATATTTTAAATTTTCGTTTTTATTCAATATTTAATTGATTTTATGACAATATAATACTAATTAAACGATTTAAATCATAAAATTTTTATTTTATAAGTTTAACTTTATGACATTTTAAAACATTGAAAAATATACATACATGATATAACACGTCTAATTTTTAAATTAAAAAAGAAGAAATTTCCTTATTCTTCAATTTTTTAAAGCCAAAAACCAATACATAAATTCAAGACAAACTATCTTTATGTATACTGCCGTGTAACTTGTCAACGCATGTGGCATATAACCCAATCGGTAACGAGTCTTCAACTTTAAGGTTCGTCGCAGGTTCGAATATCATTGTTAGCGTTTTTGCGGATTTTTTGGACTGTTTCCATCTTCCCCATCTACCTGAAATTTCATCTCCCATGGATTCCGACGAACCCCCTACCGGCCGGAGAAAGGTAAAATCATTCCAACTCATTCTTCAATTCATTTCCCGTCTAATTTCATTCCAAACCCTAGAACCAAAGGTTCTGAGTTCTAACTCTCCAGCGAACTACTTGCAGAGCAAGTTCACGCCTAAACCCCCGTCTCAGAGAAAGCCCCGACCTAGTCCTCCCAACTCGTGCGTATTTTGTTCACATACCATCTCGTTTCAACTTCTCTTCGCTTCACAGTTGAATCGACTAATCATTCTTCTTTATTTGGCTACAACTGTTGTTTTTCAAATTCAGTGAATTCAATTCCAGGACTGAAGATGACGCATCTCAGGCTCAGAAGCTGATGAGCAAATTTAACGTAAGCTCTTTCGGTTCTATAATTTTCCATCATTTCCCAATTTCGCTGCTTCTATCAGATTCAGATTTCTCCATTTGGGAGTGAAAGTTTGCAACTTTCCTAGTTTTTACCTTCAACTACGGGACTTGTGGCCAAGAAAACTTCATATTTTTATATATTTATATTATATTAGCTATTTAGACTTTAGGCCATGTTTGGTTAATGGTTGTATTGTATATTTCTTTTCAAGATGATATTCATAAATTTTAGCTAGTAATCGTTCGGTTCAGATCCTCTGTACCACTTAACTTGCTCCAACCCTGACGTTGAGCGTCAGAGAACTAGTATAGTGGGGTCTGTATTATTTGCTTATCGTCAAACAAAACTTTAATACTTGGTGGAAGATCAGGAGGAAGTCATTGACCTGAAGTGATTCATCTCATAACTTGGAGCAAGATTAGATTGTGAAAAAGATGTTGTTTCAGAAAAGGATTGCAAAATCATCATGCCATAAGTTACGGATTTAAAAGTCGGTTCGGTACTTTGGAAGAGAATCATGTTATGCTTCTTGTTGCTTTTGCAGGAAAATCTCACCAGACAGGTCCGTAAAGTGGAAAAGAAAGGTAACTTCTTCCTAGCTGTGTGAATGTTCACATTCTTCAGCATTTTCATTTTAGTGTTGGTGTATTGCATTAGTTTCAAATAAATTGCTAGTACAAACCACTTTTGTTGCGTCAAACTTTACTCTTGATTTGTTGTAAAAAGTTAGATCTTGTGTATTCAAATCACCAAGTAGAAGTGTTGTCAGTGCTTATATTGCTGACTCACTCAGGTTCCAATGGAGGTTCAGGTATGATTGACTGCTATTACGAGTGAGAGGAGAATAGATGAATTTAAGTTGTTTCATTCTTATTGTTCCCTGCTGAGTTTGTTTTCACCAATCTTAGCTCATAGTACAACACCGTTAACGGGCTACCGACATAGTTGAATCGTTTCCTATCTGAAATTTTAGTCCTGCCATTTTGCTTTCTCATTTACTTCTGGAATTTTGGACTTGCAGCTTTAGTGCAAGTTGCTTTTGGGCCTGGAGCCACCTCTTCGTCATCTATAAGGAGTTATGGTGTTAATAGGAATGAGAGCACAGGTAGGAGCAGTATTACAGGAAGCGATATTGTCGATGGTGAGGATGGAAAAACTGTTATTTCTTCAACTGCAAATGAAGACCGTACAATTCCATCTGCTTCAGATACTATGGATGCATTGCCGGTGAAAATCAAGGAAGATTATATAGAGCCTTGGGTAAGAAATACTCATCTATGACTTAATCAACTGCCTTTTGCTTTCTCACCCACTTCTCCGCTCTCTGATCTGATGCGCTATGACCTGCTTTTGCACTTTGGGGATGCAGGATTGTCATCATACTTACTATCCTACTACTCTTCCACTGAGGAGGCCTTACTCTGGTGATCCAGGTATCTTTCTAAATGCGTTTGCATGACCATAGAATGTTTTTAATATGTTGGTGCAAGGCTTCTTTTTCATCCTTTTTGTATTCATATTTGGCCTAGTGGTTTAAGCATCCTCCTCACATCAACTCTATTCCATTTGTGAGTGACTACAAGCTTGATACAACTACTGATTTTGCCTTTCAGAGTTACTCAATGAGGCTGAGTTTGGAGAGGCTGCAAATAAGGAATATGATGAAACCACAATTAATCATGCCTCAGATCTTGGCCTTCTGGTTTGCCCTCTCATTGATTCTCATTTTCAATAATCTGACTGTCGTTCTGTTGTTAATTGAACTGCTGAATGACAGGATGAAAATGAGGAGACAAAGATGTTTCTGTTTCAATTTCCTCCGAAGTTGCCCCTTTACAGACGATCAGCCAGCGCAAAGGGGAAAGAGAAAGCCGACAGCTTCACTTCATTGCCGAACATAACAGTAAGCAGTTTGGAACAGCTGCCAGGAGGATGTATGGGCAAAATGCTGGTTTACAGAAGTGGAGCAGTCAAGTTGAAGCTAGGCGATATGCTTTATGATGTAAGTCATGTGACAAGCAAAAAAAACCTGTTCCCGCAATGGCGTTAAAAATCTGCAGTTTGTTATATCTTCCAATCATTCATTCTTCTGCAGATATCAAACTGATAAGTTTACACTTCTAATACTTGTGTATCTTAAAGAAAGCATGGCCTTGATTTACAAGTTAGGCGATGCACTTTGCAGGTTTCACCGGGTGCAGAATGTGTATTTCCTCAAAATGTTACGGCGATCAACACTGTGACTAAACACTGTTGTGACATTGGAGAGCTCAGGAAGCGAGCTGTTGTGACCCCTGATATCGAGTCTCTCTTAAACTCTCAGATTAACCCTGATTAGATTCTACAATTTGCTTTTACTCTTCATTTTTTTCTACCTACCTTATGATTGTACCAAACGTTTGTAAAAAAGGGCTATTAGTGTTTCAATTAGAGAGTCAACAGAATTAGCGATCTGTGTAAAGCTTGGATTTCAAATAACTCTGTACATATCACTTAGCAACATGTGAAACTGTTCTGATCTCACAATTTTAGACGAAAACAAACTCGGCCACATACTATATTTCTGGCCAAACATCGAACATCATAACTTCGATCATTTGCAGTTAGTGTTTTTGACTTCTTTGAAAAGTAACCCAATGTACACATAAAGGTTTCATATCATTTCGAGCTAATACTTTTAAGCAGTCAAGAACCAGAAGCAGACTTCCACTGGTAAGCATACCTGTGGAAGAAAGATAATGTCATGTCGACGAATTATTGTTAAGCCCCATGGGCTCGTGTCCCGATCACAATCAGGAGAACCACCACGGAAAGCAGGAAGGAGGATCTCAGTTTTTCCTCAAATGGACTTAAGGATCCTGCTGTTGTCTTCTTCTCATCATGTGGCTTAAACAACTGGTTCACCAGCTGCACTATCTTCTCCACCACCCCAATGACTCCAGCTTTTGTGTTTTCGAATATCCGCTCAACAACATTCATAGCTGGATTGCATTCAGTGTTTGCGCTGCTAATCGTATCTGCTTTTTCCGAATTTGATTGAACATCTTCATCTGAAAGGAAATTCCAGACATCAAACCTCCCCATTATTTTCAAGACTTTTCTCCTTATAACCAGAAATGATATTCACTAGTAGATGATATTCTTGTATAACCATTGTAAAGGAAGTCCTTACAGTCTAAACAGCAGTAGCAATTTACCATCTAAAGCAAATTTTCTACCAGCATAACAGAAGGGACCATTCCATACTAGACTCAGAATCCTGAAGGCAAAATCTCTGCTGAAACATGTCACTTATTTCTGAACAGGAAATAGACTTATTACCTCCTTTTGCAGATAATAAGGACGTTTTCATACAAGCCTAACCAATTTCCTTATAGAATGACAGTGCACTTTAAAGTTGAAACCGACCGATTAGAGCACAAATTCCCCTTAAGAAATAGCATCACCAACATAGTATGTCTATAACAGGAATATCCATTCATTTAAGAAATTTCACACACCTGAACTGTGGGCCTTCCTTAGCTCTTGAACCACCTCATTGTTCAAAACAGCATCCCAGACAGTTTTATCAGAAGATAGTGAAATCACCATTTTCTACACCAAAAATGGTTGCAATTTCAGGTGAATATAAGCTTTTGAATGAGTTATAACCAGTACTTCTGACATGTTTCAAACACTGATTACAATCGTTCATTTACAACTATCAGCATCATTAGGCACCTGAACAGCTGGATCATTCTGCAACATATGGAAGGCATCATAAACTCGACTAGGGCCATGAGGGTTCAGTGCCCTTGAATTGCATAGATGCATAGAGGGCTCTATCCAACCAAACTCTGAACCTGCAGAAGGAACTCGGTGCAACAAGCCAGTCCCGACCGAAATTTCGTCTTCAGTCTCCTTCTCCACATCATAACTAAACTTATCTTTTACAACCCTGTAAGACAATATTACACAATAGTAGTTGTCACTTGCAAAACATAGATGGGTCTTCAGAAATTGACATGCTTCTGGTTTCCAGGTTTGCAGGAATTCGACCCTTATTGTGGGGCCACCTCTTATGTAATTGAAAATTGTCAACTTCACCTACCTACCAACCATTATTGAGATCACACTTCGGACTTCTAACACCAATTTAAGTATATCACAGGATTAACTAGTTGGGTCGAGACCAGTCACTGTAATATCAATTATTATCATAATCACCACATTATTGGCAAGCTGAGGAAGATTATGAAGACAATTTAATCCCTAATTCTATATGGAAAATAAACTAGTAACAACAACAACCACATTTATAATCAAACTTATCGCAGTAGATGCAAAAGAAAACAATATCAGAACGGTTGGAAGTCCTCACGATTTAAGAGCAGAAACAGCGTGATGAACTTCATCTGCGGAAGGAACAGGTCCCAGAAGAAAATCATCAACAACCCCATATTCAATCTCCTCTTCACTCACATACCCAGAAACCCACTCATATTCATCACAGCAAGCATCTCCAACAACAGAAGGCCAGTAACTAGGGTTTGAACCCCTAGAATACCCATGTAAAGGGACACCAGAAGCAGAAAATGAAGACCCAGAACCAGAACCAGAACACAGACTAAGATTATTGTTGTTGGAACTTGGTTTGTGTGTTGACCTCGGTGAAGTAGCAGCAGCAGTACCTGAGATTGGTTCCTGTATGTTGGTGACACCAGCTCTCGTCACCGTCCGACCAACCACCCTCATAAGACTGCTTCCTCCGCCACCACCCATACCTCTGCCACCACGACCGAACATAATCCAATCTTCTGCTCTTCTAAGTGTGGAGTGTTTTGTGGTTTTTATATGGTTGTTGTCTCTCAACGGTATGCGCATATCTATCTATCCATCTACGTAGGGAATCCAGCATAGATTTTGTCCGCTAGTTTCGTGCTTTGTACTTTCCTTCACACGAGAACTTTGAAAGACTTTGGTGCTACCGAGGATTGCCTTTAATGGACCTGAACATAGGATTCGGCTATTTTTGTAAAATCATTTCTTTAAAATTTTCTGTGACTTTCTCTGCAATTTTATTAATCTTAAGTTGTATTCAAAGTGACAACTTTCAAACTATATGCAATTTATTAATCTTAAACTGTAGAGATAAGGTTGTGTACTATCAGACCTCTCCAAATTATGCTTCACTATGGGACTTCAAATTGAATATGATAATGATAATGTGATAATAATGAAGCTACATTTAAAGCTCCGGTTTCTAAGTATATTAATAATGACCTTTTTACAATCTCATATATTAGGAATATGCTTAAAATCAATAAGTTCAGTTTTTGATTAAGTTTAAATAATTTTTGAAAAATTCTAAATTTTAAGTTAAGTTTAGACTCGAATTTTTTTTGTTAAGTTTGACCTGAAGTTCAAATTTTTTGATAAAAACAATGTTATTTTTAATTTTTAAAAAATAAAAACATTTAAACAAATTTAATTGAACTTTGAGCTACTAGCACAAAACAATTTGAAACTATTTATTGGAAATTTTACAAACACATATGTTTCATGTGCATATAATTTCTAAGGGTCAATTATGTGTTTTTTTTTTTTTTTGTAATGAATACCCTAACCTAAGAGTTAACATTTGGAAATTGTCAATGAGTTTAAAACAATGTTTGTATGTAGTTCTTAATTTTACTTGTTGAGCAAGTTATGTGTGGCTTATAAGTAAGAGGTATAGAAGGCTACTTGTTTCAAGTTAGTTTGTTTAAAATAACATATCTTTAGGTTTCTTCTTCTTAACCTTAGTTTAAAAAATAAACAACAAAAAT
>JANJEY010000007.1:60259536-60273883 GCA_024703695.1 Erythroxylum cataractarum
ATAATTTTAAAATTTTTGACATTTTTAATTTATTAAATAATAAATTTCGCAGATAGTACAAATACAATATATGACAACCATCATGTAAAATAAATATTAATATAACGTGATTTGTCGTGTTATCCACATTAATGAAAATTTTAACATTGGATTATTTTCAATTAAAATTAAAAATTAAAATATTATAGTGTCATCTTTAAAAATTAGGATTAATACTGTAAAATTAAGAAAATTTTTAATTTTTTAATAATTAACCCTATTTTTATGCTTTTAAGTTTCTCAAAGTAAGTAGTGGCGCAAGGTTTCTTTGTCTCTCTATCTTATGTCTTCTTATCAAAGCATCTCTCTTTTTTAGGTACTAACAAATGAGAGAATATGAGATTTAATGATGATTATGGGACCCTTTGTGGAAACAAAGCTTTTTGTTATTCTTTTGCTTAAATCCTTTCAAATGTGTGAGTGATTAGTCCTTTAGATCACATGCACCTCTTAATTATCCTCTTTACTTTTCCAAATCACCAAAAAGGACTTGTTAAATTTGTCTAAGTGTTCATCATGCTCAAACAAAGTGACTGTCCAATTAGCCTATGCAGCTTTTTATCTTTGTCAATAAGTGAAGTTACTGTATAGTTAGTTCAATTTAGGATTAGAGTCGATTGGAGCTATTTGATGAGTATTTATATAACACCTTCTCTATGATTATAGAAGGGCAATTAGGGTTAATATTATGGTTCAAGTTGTACTCGACCCAAAATCAGTTGATTAAATTTTAATTTGAGTTCAAGTTTAAGAGGTTTAGTTTAACCAACTTGATCTAAATTGCTTTTTTGAAGAAATAAAGAAGAAATTCATTAATAAAAGCTAATTACAATAAATTAATCTTCAAGATGTGGCTTTCATTCTTATAAGTTCACAAATGCTTGCCATAATGTCATAAATAAGGGTGGTGATAGGTTTTTGTTTAGAGTTGAACCGCTTAACATTTCCCTTCTTTAGTATGAATTGTACAATCATGCACACTACAACTATATGGGTAAGCTTAGGGGGATTTCTTTGCCCTGTTCTACTTTTGTTGTTCCTACGGTATTTCAACTTATCTTATCTACATATTTATGTAGGACGAAATTACCTGTTCTACTTTTGTTGTTCCTATGCTATTTCAATTTATCTCATCCACATATATATGTAGGACCACTTACATAAATATATAGATGAGATGAGTTTGATCAGCGTAAGAATAACAAAAATGAAATAAGTAATCTGATCTCATTATTTGAAAGGAGAGCTAATGAATAACATGACGGAGTGTTATTTCTCGGGAGGGCCATGTGTAGCAGATTTTGATAGCTCCCCATATACTATTGGTCACTTCACATGTGAAAAATAAATTCATCTTAATTGTTATAAGTTAATAAAACGATATAAATAATTATTCTCTAACATATAGAAAAAGTAATTTAATAAAGAGGTTTAATTGAAATTAATTCGCTTTTTTTTTTAAATTTTCTTTATTAGAAATATATCATATTTTCAATCTAAAAAAACTATAGGATTTTATTTTCAGGATTTTATTAAAAAAATTAGTTGATACACATGGGATAATATATTAGTTGAAAATAAGTAGAAATTAACACAAACTCATTATTTGAAAAAAAAAATGGTAAGCAACGTAAATCATAACACAAATATCAGAAATTAGAGGCAACAATTTTGGAAACTTAAATAAATCTGTGAGGAAAGTATAGTTCTATTTAAATAATCTATAAATAGATAACTTCCTTTTCATTATAAAAATATATAATGTTCTAAAAACTGAACAGACTCAATCAATTTAACAGTAAAAATCTTGAATCAGTCAAGTTCTCAGTTTGATTTTCAATTTTTTGGTTTAATTTAGTTTAATAATTAAAAATTGATCAGTTTATCAATTAATCAGCTAATTTTCTTAAACTCATAATTTTTTACAAATTAAAATATTTCAATTATTTTTTATTTTGTAGCCTTTTTTAATTGAGCCTTAAAATTTTCAATGAATAAGAATAATATTTTTTAATCATTTTTAAATTAAAGATAATATTTTCAATTATTTTTAAATTCTTCAATTTTATTTAAACTTTAACAAATTTTATGATTGTCTAATATCAGTTTGAACCTTTTAAACTTTAAACCTTTTATCTTATTGCCTTAACTTAGGGCGAGGTTTTGAAAACATTGAAAAGATATATAAAATTGAACATATTTTATATATTTATTAATGAATTTCTCCATTATTAGGTCAAACCCATAACAGTTGGAATGAGACTTTAAATATATATAAACTAAAGCCAAGAATTGAAAAACTTTCCTTAGCATAACATCCGTTAAAAGAGCATCTAAGGATGATAATAGATCATGGACTGAACTAGTTGGTGTGTTTAAGTCTATGTTTAGTCTTTGACTTAGAAGAGGTCATTCACATGCCCATTTCACTCACCTTCAAACCCTAATAATTTTGTTCTCCACTAACACTAACAATGATGATATAATATATGCTATAATGCGAATTGAAGAACATAAATATAATAAAAGAGGTGCATAGTCATTAGTCATGAGGAACAGTAAGTGTGACTGTGAAGTCAAACACTGAGAGCTGTTGTGCAGTGTCCATCACACCATTTCCTGTAAAAACGATAAGCTGAACTCACTGTTGCCTCCCTAACCTGTGAAGTCAGTCTCTTTTTGAGAACCTTTAAAAGTTAAGAGGTCGAAATTTAACAACTGTTAAGTTGCTTAAAGCTATTCCATAAAATCTTGAAATTCAGAAATGGACTGTTATACATCGACATGTTTATCGTAAAAGTAGCAGATGTTCTGACTAGCCAGCTAATTATGCAAAACATTTTGACTTAGGAATCATTTATTTTGATACTACACTTATTGAGTGTCACTTTATCTTCTTAGAGGATATGTCGAGAATTTATTTCTTTAGACTCGTGGTGTAATTTGTTTCGTTATCTTCCCTCCTAATAAAAAAATCTTGAAATACCCTTTAAAATTTTCAATTTCTAATTTTTTATAGAAAATTTTTTTCCCTGGTCTTTTAGGGTTTTGGTCAATTCCTTCATCATTCTCATGTGGAACCCTCACCAGCCTTTCTATTACATCATCTTTGATCACTCTGTCCTCCTACTCGTCGAACATGCTTTCAACTTTTGTCAGCTTGCAAATTGGTTCGTTTTCTGCTACATTGTTGGACACATCTCGTTAGAATAAGCTAAAGGAACACAGTGACTAGCTCAATAATAGAACAAGAGTTTCTGGGTTGGCCTTGGAAAATATGTGGCTTCAAATCTATACAACTACACTTTCCCTTTCGTACACACAGGTCGAGACTGCAACACTTGGGAGCATTAAAACTCGAAAGTCGAAACATGAACATCCAAACGTAGAAGTAAGTGTGGTCACTTATCTGCTCTAGGGTTATAGATTAACCCTACTCAGTCTCACCTGTCGTTGTTGTTCACGAACAGTAGGAGCTTTGTAGTCAAACGATTTCTTTGAAAATTGACAACAACCTAAGAATTCTGCTAAAGTATAGGGTCAGAAAAAGTTATAGAATATGTAATTTTGTTTTTAATTAATAAAAAGGTTATTTTTAAAATATCTATATTTTTAAAAAATTAACAATTAAATTAAATACAAAGTCATCCCAAACTAGTCAATTATTAGAACGAAAATAACAACAATATTCAGTATGAATTCCGTTCATATGCAGAATCAGGAGAGACGTAATAGTACACAACCTTATTCTTAATTAATAGAAAGGTTGTTTTCAAAATTCTCTTGCAAATTTTCTAACTTGTAAAGTAAAAAATTGATAATACTTCTGATAGACGGAACTTAGATGGTTTATTAAATGTAGACCCATGAAAATTTTCCTATAAATTTGATTCAAACAATATTAATTTAAGTGGTTCGAGTTTAATTTTATATTTATACATTGAAATGTATGAATTTATTTCAAAATTTTCAATTTTAATACATTAATTTGTTGAATAATTTACTTAATATATGATTTATATGTTAAGTTCATACACTCAAATTTTTGTTTAGTATATAGTATTTTATAAATTTTAGGTGCTAGTAGTGTACCCTCATAAGATCTTGACACTACTTTATGACAATGGAGTATCCATAGGCACTAAATTTCCTACTCGAACTCGATTGTATATCAGGAAAATCTGGAGAGGTTCTCAAACTTTATATCAAATCCATTCCACAAGCTTACAAGATAGGATGATGGGTGTTCAATGTTCCTTTTCTGCTGCCAAGTAGATTGGTAACTTATTATAATTAATCAGGTTTTAAAAATTTGTCAAATTTGATCGGATTTGAATATTCCAATTTGACTTTTGTGTAGGATCAAATTTATATAAAAGAGTGTGGTCCAAGGATGTTACAAGACTAGATTGCTTTTGAATATGTGTGTAGATTCATTTTAGGACCACTATTGTTTAAAAATGAAAGCGACTAAACTCCTTTTTTATAATTATCGTTTTTTTCAAACCCCTCCCTTTTTTCTTGGAAGATCAAAATCCCAAAAAGTGGTTTATTCAGAAGGAATTATTTTTGGGGATATCTAGAATGGCACAAAAATCATTGACATTGTTTTGGAAATGTCTACATTTGCATGCCTAGACAAATAAGGGTGGTAATTTTGACCCGGCTTGATTTTGCCCGAGTTAATCAGATTACGAATGAGTTACTTGTCAAAAGTGGTCAATCGTTACTTAAAAAATGACGTCATTTGTTACATTTAAAAAAAAATATAAGATGGATCAGGTTAACCCGGTTTATCAATGACCCATCAAATCATAAATCAATCAACCCATGATCGGGTCAAGCCACGGGCTGACTTATTCTAGCCGTCAGGCCATAGGCTACCCTAGCTCGTAGTGAGTCCAGCTCAGGATAGTCCATTGACATTCCTAGAGAAGAAGCAACTTCTCTTTTTTTCAATATTGAGTTATGGCACAGACATTAGGGTGGGATAATAACTATTGTATGTAAGTTACACATCAAATTTCTCAAATTTATATTAACAATTTTTTTATTGCATTTTCAAAAAAATGATAATATACATTTAAGATAAAATTAAAAGTAATTTAAAATGTTTCATAAATTATTTTAATAAAATTGCAATTTGATTTTAATACTAATTTTTATTATAGTTGCTTCGATATGAACTTAATGAAAAAACATATTTTGAAAAATATGATCAAATAAAATTTAGATAAAATTTAAATTAATTTTAAAATATCTAATAAATCTTAAAATTTATATCTTATAAATTATTTAATTAAATTGTCGTAATCTAATTTTAATAATAACTTTTATTTCACTTAATTTGATATGAACTTAATAAAAAATTTTAAAATTTTTAATTAAATAAATTATTTTAAAATTAATAGAAAATAATAAAATGCTCTTTATAATTTATAAAATTAAAAGAACACCAAGTTGGTTTCTCTTAATTGCATTTAAGATAGATTAGTGATTCATTCGAATTAAGAACTTCCATCAATTAATTCGAGCTAAAAATGGGGAACATACATAATTAATTAATTAATTAATTATAAGTACTATTATCAAAATTTTAGAGTTGAAGAAAAAAGAGAAAGGGCAAAACCGTCAAAATGAAAGGCAAGAAGCGTTAAGAGCGGGAATTGGGACAAAATCACGCGTGAGATGGGGCACGCCCTCATCATTCATCATGCTCCTTCGTTCCTTCCTTCGTTGATGATGATGATCATCATCATCCATGTTTCTAACCGTGGGGTCACGCGCATTACGCACGCGAGGAGGCATGACTAGGCACGTGTCAAGTTACTTTTCAAATTGTTATTATTATTTATTGAAATAAAAGCAAAAGACAATTTTATTCCTTTTTTCAAATAATTGGTATTATTGACCGCCTGCAGTTGCTAAATCCAAGCGAAGGGTATTAAGGAGACAAAAAGTTGAATTGTTGGGTCCCACACGCTTATCACTCCACCTCTTCCTTTTTGATAATTTATACATAACATCATACATACGATACAGGTGAATTTGTGTTCATACCATGGACGTTTTGGTACTTTCGCTTCACCCTTTCATATTTTTAATTTATTTTAAAATTTAAAATATTTTAAAATAGGTCAAAAGTAGAAGATTATTTTGATTGAAATTTCTGTAATGCCCTCGCCGGAGACCGTATAATTCCACTTTAAGTACATTTCTTCCTAGGACTGCCCAAAACACTTTGTTTCTTTCCTTTCATGTTATGTTCTGCCCCTTCCTTTTATTTTTTTAATAAAAAGAAAATATAGGGATAGCTTTTTACTTATTTAATAGCAAAAATAGATATAATATTATAGAAAAATATTTGAAAAGAAGCCAGTTGTTTTCATCTGTTCGGATTATATTAAATTTGTCGATCACATACTGGTTGAGTTCGGTTGAGTTCAAACCGTATCTGACCCATTGGCTTACTTGGCGGATATAAAAACATGATATCCAAACTAAAAATGCATTATTCATATAATGGATGATATAATGAAGTGCATAATCATACTAGAAACTTAAATTGCAAGGCACAAGAAACATGTGCTCTTCTACTAACAATCATAATAGTACCAAATGCCTTGGGAACCATCATAGTTCCAATGTAATTACCTACCCCAAATGATGGTACACCAGCATTTTGCTTGTTCAAGGATCTTTCGAGTATAATTTTACATAATCTCGAGGGTTATCAGTTTAGATCAAATCAAGTAAATAAGCAGAATTGAAGTTTTACCATAATCCAACTAACTTTCAACTTAACATATCAAGTTGGATAAACCAAAATTGAAGCAAAAACAAGAAATGGGTACGGTACTATTGAATCATTGTAAAAGTTGGGGAAAAGATGTTGGCCGGATGTATTGTGATGATTCACTTCTAAGTTAATATACCGATGATACAAAAGAAGATGATTACGTCCTGCCAACTTTGTCGTTATCTTAAGGAATGCTTTGGACAAAGGATAATAACAAACAAAGTAAATGATAAGCATGTTCAATCCTTTTCACAAAGTCAAACCAGGCAATGAAAGCATGGCCTCACAAGAAGATATGATAATAGTATACATTAAGCTGTATTAATTGGACATTAATGACACAGGATCTTGGTTGGAGAATATAATATGTCTTGTGCAGTGTCCTGTACTGTACATCTATGTTATGAATGAATGAATGAATTATACTCTAGTTACCTACGACAAGTGGGTGAAAATTTACGATCCCAAGGTTAAAAAAGAGCGTGAAATAGCATGACAAAGATGGGTCTTCTGGGTTCTGACGAGCCACTATTCTCTTACAGGTGCTATAATTGTAGTGGCCTATTCAGGATGAGCGTGCTTTGAAGTGGTAGTAAATGAAAATGGTTTCTCTTTTTTTTTATACAAAAGTTGAAATCTTGAAGAATGGTGAGATGAAAACAATTTCCCAATTAGGGTGTTTCAACAATGATTAGGCCTAAGGAAGGAAGAAAATTGGATTTTGGAGATACGTGTTCTGAGAAGAAGGTAATGTATGTATGGGATGGTGGTCCAGGAGGCTAGTCTCTGTCAGGGTTCACCTGGAAACTCCACAGTGGAGAATGTTGGAGAAACACTTTAAAAATATGTTTGGTTCTTGAGAAATTGGTGGGAAATTGAAATGACTTTCTTGGATCCTGTGAGGCACAAACACTGTTACACACCAGATTTTTAAAGAGAAAAAATAAAAAACCTGATAAAGCAAACAAGGAATGATGAAAAGTAAAAACAAAAAGAAGGGAAAAGAAACCAAGAAAACCAAAAGTATGTGGGAGAGCAGACAAAGGGGAAATACTTACTAAAGAGAAAGATGGTGGAACTGTAGTGTAGTGTAGAGTGACACAGGCGCTTATTAACACACCAAACAGCAAGAGATGAGACTCTTGGCAGTAGTAGTTACTCTTTCCCTCTCTTCTTTCTCTCTATGTCTCGTTTCTCCAGCAAATAATCATTGATCATGAAACACTCTCAGTGCTCAGCACTCAAAAAAAGCATCATCACCTCTGCTCATCAAAACCAGCCTTCCCTTAAATTTGCTTCTCTTATCCTCGCTCATCTCTCAACCAAAATCTCCATATCCTAGGTAACCATGAAACCTCATTTTCTCTTCTTTCTCTTCACATTCATTTTCTTCTATAGACCATGGTCAGTGCTTTCTGCTACAGCCTTGCCCCTACAACTTCGTGCTCTCCTTTCTTTGAAGTTCTCGTTAAAAGATCCGCTTGACACATTCCAGGAATGGAACCTAACTCCAAGCTTCTCCAAGTCTGATTCACAAGAGCCAATTTGGTGTTCATGGGTTGGTGTCAAATGCAATCCCAAAACAGGTCAAGTCACATCACTTAATCTTTCTCAACGAAATCTCTCAGGTATTATTCCAGCGGAAATCCGATACTTGAAGAGCTTACTCCACCTGAATTTGAGCAGAAATTTGTTTAATGGTCAATTCCCACAAACCATTTTTGAACTAACTGACATTAGGACACTTGATATAAGCCATAACAACTTCAGCTCAACTTTCCCACCTGGGATTTCCAAGCTCAAGTTCCTGAGACACTTCAATGCATTTAGCAACAGCTTCACTGGACCACTACCAAAAGAATTGATGTTTCTACGCTTTTTGGAGCAGCTCAACCTCGGTGGTAGTTACTTCGATGGAGAGATTCCGATGAGCTACGGGACTTTTCCTAGATTGAACTTTCTTCACTTAGCTGGGAATCAACTTCAAGGGCCACTGCCACCACAATTAGGATTCTTGAGCCAGCTCGAGCACATGGAGATTGGATACAATATCATGTTCTCAGGCAAAGTACCGGAGGAGTTTGCATTGTTAACTAATCTTCAGTACATGGACATCTCGAATTGCAGCCTCTCCGGTGAGCTCCCGCAAGGAATTGGAAACTTAACAAAGCTGGAGTACTTACTGCTTTTCTCGAACAATTTAACAGGCGAAATCCCAGTAAGTTTTGCGAACTTAAAAGCTCTGAAGATTTTTGATTTGTCAGATAATGGATTATCAGGCATTATTCCAGAAGGTTTATCTTCTTTAAAAGAGCTAACCAGATTGAGCCTGATGAAGAATGAATTAACCGGAGAAATACCACAAGGAATTGGTGAGCTTCCCAACATGGACACACTATCACTGTGGGACAATTCGCTCACCGGAATTCTCCCTCAAAAACTGGGCTCCAACGGAAAATTACAATGGCTCGATGTGTCATCCAACTCGCTTACTGGTCCAATCCCACCAAATCTTTGTCAAGGAAATAAGCTTTACAAGCTCATACTCTTCTCTAACAACTTCATCGACAAAATCCCACCTTCACTCGCTAACTGCACCTCACTGGCAAGGTTTAGAATTCAAAACAATCAACTCAACGAGTCAATCCCAAGCGGTTTCGGCCTCCTGAAGAACCTAACATTCATGGACATAAGCAACAACAACTTAACCGGCGCAATCCCTCTAGATCTCGGCAATGCACCAGAGCTACAGTACATCAACATCTCAGGAAACTCATTCCACAGCGCTCTTCCAACAAATATCTGGAATGCACCGAATCTTCAGATATTCTCCGCCAGTAGGTCCAAAATCGTCGGGAAAGTCCCCGACTTTATCGGTTGCAACAGTGTGTACAGAATCGAACTGCAAGGAAACTCTCTCAACGGTACAATCCCCTGGGACATTGATCATTGCGAGAAGCTTCTATCCTTAAATTTAAGCAGCAACTCGCTCACCGGAATAATCCCCTGGGAGATATCAACGTTGCCGTCGATAACCGCGGTTGACCTCTCCCACAACCTCCTCACCGGGACGATTCCCTCCAATTTCCAAAACTGCACCACACTGGAGAACTTCAACGTGTCCTACAACCGCCTAACCGGTCCTATCCCGAACACTGGTTCGATATTCCCTAACCTACATCCATCGTCGTTCTCCGGAAATGAGGGACTGTGCGGAGGCATCTTGTCCAAACCATGCGCCGCCGATACATTAGAGGCTGGAGAGTTAGAAGTACGCCGGCGACAAGAGCCCAAGAAGACGGCGGGGGCTATCGTGTGGATCATAGCGGCGGCGTTCGGAATCGGACTCTTCGTGCTCGTCGCCGGGACAAGGTGTTTCCACGCAAACTATAACCGGAGGTTCACGAACGACCACCGCGAGATCGGGCCGTGGAAAATAACCGCTTTTCAGCGGTTAAACTTTACGGCTGACGATGTGTTGGAGTGCTTGTCGATGAGCGATAAGATCCTAGGGATGGGGTCCACAGGGACGGTGTACAAGGCAGAGATGCCAGGTGGAGAGATCATAGCGGTGAAGAAGCTGTGGGGCAAGCACAAGGAGAGCATCAGACGGAGGAGAGGGGTGCTGGCAGAGGTGGACGTGTTGGGGAACGTGAGGCACAGGAACATAGTGAGATTGCTAGGGTGTTGCAGCAACAGGGAGTGCACGATGCTGCTCTACGAGTACATGCCCAATGGGAATCTAGACGACTTGTTGCATGGGATAAACAAGGGAGACAACCTGGTCTCTGATTGGGTTACGAGGTACAAGATTGCCCTAGGTGTGGCTCAGGGGATTTGCTATCTCCACCACGACTGTGACCCGGTGATCGTTCACCGTGATCTTAAGCCTAGTAATATTCTATTGGACGGTGAGATGGAAGCCAGAGTAGCCGATTTCGGCGTCGCTAAGTTGATCCAGAGTGACGAGTCCATGTCTGTCATCGCCGGGTCTTACGGCTACATCGCACCAGGTCAACATCAGCTTCTTCATTTTCATTTTTAAGTATAATTCCTTTTGAAACGTCCACTTGCAGTGTCAAATCTGTCAAGGACTTGACATTGAAAAGATGATCAAACTCTTTTGTCGGGTCGGGTATTAATATTTGAGTTATATTATACCAACCCATCATCATAATACCTTCTCTTTTGCTTTTAATAAAGCATATGGGGTAGGACTAATTAACCATCTTTCAAAGATAAGTGAATCCTATGTTGTCATTGTGGTAATATTATTAAAGCTATGTTGATGAAAGCTTAGAAATTCAGTGTGTTACTGAATCTGATAGGACCCTCCTTGAAATGATTCTTAATATCCGTAATGGTATGATTGACTTGGTTTATGTTTTTCTCTTGTAGAATATGCTTACACTCTACAAGTTGACGAGAAGAGTGACATTTATAGCTTCGGGGTGGTGTTAATGGAGATCTTAAGCGGTAAGAGATCGGTTGACTCGGAATTTGGAGATGGTAATAGCATTGTGGATTGGATTAGGTCTAAGATCAAGGCGAAGGATGGTATAAATGATATTTTAGACAAGAATGCGGGAGCTTCAATACCGTCGGTGAGGGAGGAAATGATGCAAATTCTTAGGATTGCTTTGTTATGTACTAGTCGGAATCCGGCGGACCGGCCGTCGATGAGGGACGTGGTTTTAATGCTACAGGAAGCTAAGCCGAAGAGGAAGTTGCCGGAAACCATTTTTGGCAGTAACGGTGGTGATAATCTGATTACTGCCGAGTGTGATGTTGAAGAAAAACCTAATGGGGAGTGTTAATATCATCAATTTTTACTACTAACTTTTTTATTTTTAATTTCTTTTTCTTTCTTATTTTCAAAAGGGTGGGGCGATTGGTATAGGATATGTGATTTTTACTTTATTTTGAATGGAATTTTCAAGTGTTCTTGTTCTATTTTGTCCTAGGGACACCGTATATTTTTAATTTGGCATATAAAATTAAGAATTAAAAATTAAAACGAAGAGTTATGTTATATATACAACTTGTATTTTTTAATAAAATAGAAAATTAAAGTGACGATTATAAAATTCAATGAAACAAATTACCCAAATAAAGTATTGACTTTTACAAAACAAGATATTTAAGGTTTGAAAGGTGTAACTGGTAAATAAAAATATTATCTTTGTTTTAAAATTTATTTGAAAAGAAATTGTTAAAGGAAAATTAATTAATTAATTATGGTTAATTTCACGTAGTCTTTTTGTAATTTAAATTTAATTAATTAATTAATTATGGTTAATTTCACGTAGTCTTTTTGTAATTTAAATTTTTTATTTCAGTTTTCAGATAAGTATCATTTATTTTTATAGTTTTATTTAGTTATTATATTTTTGTTGTTGTTATAATTCGTTAAATTTCTGTTTGTTCATAAGTACAAAATATACAGTCCTACATTAACAATTTTAACACTACATCGTTTTGCGTAATAAAATAAATAAAAATAATAAAAGATGTTATCTGATAATTAAATAATATGATAAGCGATATATAATAAATTCAAAATTATAAAAATTAAAACAACAAGATTAAATTACAATTTTGTTTAAAATAGATTTAACCATTTTATATTTAAATACTTATCCTTTAATCTAATTTGGTTCAAATATAATATTTTTATCTTTAACTTAAGCAATCACTAACAAACTAGGCCTAATTGATTTAACTGAATTTTAATTTAAGTTCAAGTATTAAAATTTAACTTGACTTAAAATTAAAATTAAAAGTAAATTAGTTCAAGTCTGGATCAATATCACCTAAAATTAATAGATCATACTAAATTTAATTAAGATTGAATTCAAATTTTAATTGTGAGTTTTGATTCATCAAATTTTTTATTTTAGTATTTTGCACTCGAGTGAGACAAAGCTTGAAATAACGAAAGATTCATAAATTAATTCCAAATTTTCTTATTGCAAATTATTGTAAAACTACAAACAGGCTAAGAATAAGATAATATATAGAAATGATAAAAGCAGTTAGTAATTGTAAGCTCTTTTCTATAAATGAAATAGAAATTCCTTTTGTTTAGATGAATTAAAGTGTCAATTCAACTATCATACCAGTAGGGGATAAGTCTTTGTTAACGGGATACGTATAGTAAATATGAGCTATCTAATTATTGTTGTATATGATCAGATATTAACTAACTGATAAGATATGATAGTAGTAGATCCCTTCCGTTGTACTACTCACTGATCTCATAAGAATGAATCATATGAAGAGAATATATCTTTCTTAAAAAAAAGTTTTTTATGGTATCACAACATGCCCCAAACCTATCTCATACTAAAATACCTTACATTATAACTTTGTAAACCCCACAATATGTCAAATGAAACAATCAATAGTAACCTTCAACCTATCATCATGAATCATGATAGTGCTCCTTTTCCCTTCACCATCATCCTTGACGAAACCAACTATCTCCTATGGTCCCAACTTATGGAAATGCAAATCACTGCATGCAACAAATTTGGATATTTGACTGGAGTTGCAGAGAAATCGAACAAAGGACCATACATTGGCCATTTGAATCACTGACAACCAGAAAGTTCGTAGTTGGCTTATTGAAGCCATAAGCCTGACCCTTATGCATCAGTTTATCCGATTGCCTACTGGAAAGGATATATGGGATGCTCTTGCTCGTATGTTTTATGATCCTGGAAATGAAATGTGATCTTCGAACTCAACAAGAAGTCATTTACAAAGAAACAGAATGGAAGACCGCTATCTGTGTATTACAATGAATTGGTTGCGATCTTCCAAGAGATCGACCACCGCACTAGAGAACAAGCAGATTCGGTCCCAAGTGTAGTACAGGTACATGTAGCAATGACAAGGTTACGGGTTCATATCTTTCTTACTGGACTCAACCCTGAATTTGATCAAGTGCGAAACGAGATACTTCAAAAAGAAGCTCAACTTGATGTGTAAAGCACGTATGCATATGTTTAGAGAGAATCTCAACAACACAAATAATAAATAGTGATTGACCACCAATTGATAGTACTGTTCTTCTTGCAAAACAAACACACCAGGGCTCAACCTTGGAACTTCGAAGCCGAAGGGTGGAAGAATGTATCCTTGATATGTTCTTACTGTGGCGAGACAGGTCACTTGAAGTAGAAATGCTACGAACTCATTGGCTACCCTAAATGGTGGGATTTCTCTAAGAAGCCTAGGAGAAAAATCAATTCAAAAGTCATGAATACTCACTCTGACGACAGACCCAACTCTATTACACTTGAGCCTGACTCAATAAACCCAACTACTAATGTAGTTCTTCAGAATGCTACTGGTAAGAAAAATTTTCCATTCTCAAATAAGAGATGGATTATTGACTCATGTGCTTCGGATCACATGAAGAATGATGTCTGTAACACCCAAATACCCCCTGGGAGGATATGTGGATGCCACCCAATACAGAACAAACAAAATCAAACATTACAC
>JANJEY010000007.1:60276561-60296647 GCA_024703695.1 Erythroxylum cataractarum
CAACGTATTCAGAGCCACAGGCTCACCGTAATGTGCCCGTCACTGGGACAGTTTAGGCGCACGGTCACAATACCGAAATAAAATGGAAAGTGTCACATGTGCATTGCATATATAGATAATTAAATGTGGACTGTGTGAAAGGCGAAATGCCTTATATTTGTGAAATGAAAATGCATATGGTATTTCTGTAAATGGTATTGTGTGATTATCTGTGTACTGCTTGTCTATGCATGAGTTGGGTGGACCATCGATGATGGTTTCTCGCTGAGCTCGCAAACTCACCCAACATTGCATTATATTTTTCAAGACCATGATAGCAGGCTCCTAGCTCTGGAGTCAGAGATCTTCTCTGCCTTGTAGATCGTTCCGACAAGAGAAGTTATGGCACAGAGGTGGGTCAGTTGGGACTTTTGGAGATGACCTAGGTAGGATTTGTTTTCGTTTCTTTTGGGTATTGTATGGACAGAATTGTATAAATTATGGATTTGAGGAATGAAATGAAAAGTATTTTATTTCAAATATTGGTTGTATTTATTTTGATGCCATGTGGAGTATAGTTGGTTTTGCTCGGTAGTGCACCTTTATCGTAGGTTATGTGTCGGAACGACCTACGGGCGTCCCGGTACGTACCTTACGATAAAGGGGTGCTACACAACTTCTTGTTTTTTCTTCACAATATCTTTGTGTCTGTATTACCCTTTCTAATCCAAGTGTGTTTCGGTAACAGGGGTTGCTGCTAGAAATTTAATGAAGAATATCTAAATTTTCAATTTTGACCCATTTGAAACATCATTTGTGACATCTTGTAGAATCTCGGCCTTATGTGCCTGATAACTTCACAAAAATAACACGTTAGTACAAATCTTTGATTCTTTCTTGATGTTTCTTCTTCCCAGATAGATCTAGACATATTATTTTTCTCCTCGTTCACTTTAAAGCACTCACTCTTATAGCCAATGCCTTGAAGATCTCCTTTAACTTCACCAATTTTCATTAACTTTTCTAATTTTTCTGTGCCTCCATTTAACATCCTCAATCAATTTTCAGTACTTACTAATTTCATTCTAGCTTCACCAAGCTCATCTAAAGTCAACATCAATTTCTTTTCTAACTCTTGGATGATGTTCTTCATGGAGAGATTTTCTTCCTTCAATCTTTCATTCTTTCTACATATATTCACCCATTTTTTGTACATTAATTTGTAAGCCTCATAAATATTCCCCTTTTTGTCATCTAAGTCACTTCCATTGCTATTATAATATGATATTAGGTCTTGAGATGAGATGTTTTCGAAATTTTCCGATTTTTCCTCTTTTCCAACTTCAGTTACTTCCTTCTCAGTTACTGTTAAACAAGTAGCTGGATTTTTGCTATGCAAGGCAACCAACGCAGCACCATTAGCTATTTCTTCTTTGTTACCATATTCATTCTCGGAATCATTCTCACTTCAGGTGCTTGTGAAGGACTTTCCTTTTCTCTTATTCAAAGTATTAGCACATTCGGATTGAATGTGTCCGAAATCTTGACATTCATGACATTGGATTCTCCTAGCCTTCCTTTCAACCTTTCTTATAGCCATGTTCGCGAAATTAGGATCTGTACAAACTTGCTACTAAGTTTTGAAATGGTCTGATACCAATTGAGAAACTGAAGGTGTTAAATGTTTCACAAACTTTCCAATTCGTTTCTAGCAAACAAAAAATTAGAAAAATTAAGAGAACAAAAAATAAATCAACACCGAAAATTTGGTAACGCAGTTTGGCACACCTTGTCTACGTCTGTAAGGCCCTTACCCAGCTTAATCACTTTCACCGAAGTACAATAGATTTACCTAAGGCTTTACTGAGCTGACACCACTCAACCTTTGACACTATCTTTTAACCTCATTTCCTGTGAAAGATTTTCATACCCAATAGTACTACGACCTCGTATACTCAACAGAGGATTTTGTCAACAGTATTTGATAATAAATATACGAAATAAACAACTCAAGTGATTAAATAATAACCAACATAAATAAAAACAATACTTGAGGTAAAATCAACTTTCCTAAATATGTCGCTTTATCAACAAAAGAACATCCGACAAAGAAATGTGCTACTGTTTGGGCTAAAGCTGAACCATCGAATAATTGTTGCAGAATAAAGCTTTCATCTTTTCACCTCTTCACTAAAAGTTGTCTCATTATTCACTCAAACAAACACATGACTTTAACGCTCACTGCCCATTCAATTTCAAGACACCGACACAGGATTCATCAAAAGCCCTTGATCTACACCACTATCATCGTGTCTTGATATTGACGCTCATAACATCCACACCATCGCACTCACTCTTGCATTGAACAACTAATTCCACTCACTTCAATTTTCTCAAATAAAAAAATGTGTGGAGCACTAATACATCATCATCAAAACACTACACCATTGCATATATCCCATCAAGACACATTATTCAGCTACCTCCATGCATGCCTAATGCAAATTACTTATTTATTGACACTTAACGCACACACCACACTTCTGTGTCACACCCACACACGCCACATTGCAATTACCGCAAAACACATCACTTGGTTTTTCTCCGCTTATGTGTTTTGATAGACTTCATCAACAACTAGGAGATGTTCACATGTTTTGATAGCTTTAAGGATTCTACCATGAATAGGAGATCTAGACAGTATGCATATTTAAGATAGACTTCTACTGTTGATATAATCCATTAACCAATGAGAGTCCCACAACAACACCACCACTTCAACAATTTCATTAATTTTTACTGCAATAGTAACATCTTCTGTTTTCTTCCAAGTATTAACCCATCCAATTACTCACGTGTCCAGCTATATAATTCCAATATCAACATGAAAATTATATCCTATATATAATGTAGGATTCTTTTTCAACTAGAAGATTATCCATATAGCTTTTGAATCTAAGTCATTATCCAATTAATATCTTATATGTCCAATTAATAAATAATGTCATAACTAATTATTTAGATATATAACATATATCCTAACAATAACAATGGATACAGTTCTTCTTGTTCCATCACTAGATTATAATTTAATGTCTGTGAGTCGAATCACTACTATATTATTGTGCACAGTAATGTTTTGGCCTTCATTTTGTGTATTCTAGGACATTCTAACTCAGAGGATTATCAGCTACGGTGTTAGACGAGGCAATCTTTATTATCTAGATTTGGAACCAACTGAATCAACACAAGCAAATAATATGGTTAAGGATAAAACTAAAGAAGATATGTGGTTGTGGCATTGTAGTTTGGGTCATCTTTCCTTTGGGCATCTCAAGAAACTAAAGCCTAGTTTGTGTTTTAGGGTAAATAGTTCTAATTTTCATTGTGAAACTTATGAACTTGCAAAGAGTCATTGTGTTTATTATGCACCCAGTATGAATAAAAGTAATAAACCTTTTATGGTCATTCATTTTGATGTTTGGGGCCCTGCAGCCATACCCTCTTTTTTGAATGCCTGTTATTGTATCACTTTTATTGATGAATGTAGCAAAATGGTGTGGATTTCTTTACTTAAGAAAAAAGTGAGGTTTTCTAAGTTTTTCGTGATTTTTATAAAATGTTGCAAGTACATTATAAACGAAATATAGGAATATTGCAAACAGATAGTGGAATAGAATAAGTAAAATCTGTGATGGCTGACTTTGCTCGTGACTATGGAATTAAGCACCAAACCTCATACTCTTACACTCCTCAACAAAACGGATTAGCCAAACATAAGAATTGACAACTCCTTGAAGTGGTCCATGCCTCACTTTTTGGTATGAATATGCCTCGAACCTATTGGGGAGAGGCTGTAAAGTCTGTGATAAATTAAGTTCCTTTCAGCTCCTTGGATTTCCAAACTCCACTACAAAAGTTGCAGTCTCTATTAGAGGTTCCACACATACCAAATCTAGAACCCCATATTTTTGGTTGCACAACTTACGTCCACATCCCTCAACCTCTATGTGGCAAACTCGATCCACGTGCTATAAAGTGCATTTTTGTTGGCTACTCAGAATTTCAGAAAGGTTACAGGTGTTATGACCCAAAGGCTCGTAAACTCTACATTACTTTGGATGTCACCTTCGTCGAATCTGAGCCATATTACATCACTTATGATACTTCCCTTTAAGGGGAGAGAGATGTTGCAGATGAGAAGGGAAGCATAAAGGACGTTGACATCGAGCACGAACTTAGAAAACTTGCAGAACTATAAACCATACTTGCTTCCCAAAAGAACCAATAAGCCTAAGATTGCCTACACCACTAGCTGAAGGATCCTCCTTGAATGTCCCCTTAGCCCATAACGTGGAGCCACCACCACTGGTAAATGCTGAATCTGAATCTTCTTGTGATATATCATCACATGTTGAACCGTGTGTAGGTGGGGATCTTCAATAACAATAGGAAGATGAAATTACTTCTACTATGATGGAACCATCCTCCATGGAAAATGACCAAAATGTCAAAACCTTACAGAGAATAATGAAGGGTGTATTGAAGAGGCAATATGAACCAGAACTGAAGGCACGAAGCAAGTACCCCATATGTAACTACATTTCAATTTCTAATGTCGAAATAACTGGTGGGCTATATAATGTTCATATACCCATGAATTTACAGGAAACATTGAATGACCCAAAATGGAAGGAAGCAATGAATGAAGAACTGAAGGCCTTGCAAAAAATGATACATAGGAGCTAGTGGCTCTACCTGAAGGAAAGAGAACAGTGAGTTGTAAATGGTATTCACATCAAAGCTCAAGGCGGACGACAACCTAGACTGTTACAAAGCTATACTTGTCGCAAAGGGATATGCACAGAAGTATGGAGTGGATTATGATGAGACCTTTCACTCCCGTTAAGAAGATGAACAACATTCGAATCATACTCTCAATTGTTGTAAACAAAGATTGGACTCTTCAACAAGCAGACGTAAAGAATACGTTTTAAACGGTGAATTGATGGAAGAAGTATACATGGACATTCCAGAAGGAGTTGAGTGCTTAAGAAAACATAAATACAAAGTGTGCAAGCTCCGAAAGTTACTCTATAGGCTAAAGCAATCTCCATGAGCTTGGTTCGGCAAGCTTACAATCATTATAAAGGAGTTTGGATACAACCAGAGTAATCATACCCTCTTTGTAAAACAGGCAGAAGGAAAAGTTACAGTGATGCTCTCTATATGGATGACATGATCATTATCGGAAATGATCAAAAGGAAATTGACGACTTGAAGAAACACTTGGCAACGAAGTTTGAGATGAAGGATCTTGGACAGGTCAACTACTTTCTCGGAATAGAGGTCACTAGAACAAACCGTAGAATTGCACTCACACATAAAAAAGTATACATTGGACCTACTTGTAGAAACGGGTTTGATTGAATGTAAGCCAGTAGAGACGTCAATTGGATTAAATTACAGGCTGGGAATCTACTCAGATCGGACTCCGACAGACAAAGGGGGTTATCGACACTTAATTGGAAGGTTGAATTACCTCACACATATACGGCCAGATTTAGCATATGCTATGAGTATCTTAAGCCAGTTTTTGCATGGGCCCAGTGAGGATCATTTACTTGTTGCTATACGAGTGTTGAAGTATTCGAAAGGCACACTTGGATGAGGATTATTCTTTGCGAGGAATGGAAACATTAAGATTGAAGGGTATTTAGATTCAGATTGGCCAAGTGACTAGACTACCAGAAGATCTACTACTGGCTATCTAATAATAGTGGGTGGTAATCTCATAACTTGGAAAAGTTAAAGACAAAATGTGGTGGTTAGATCAAGCGTTGAAGCGGAATTTAGAAGAATGACTCATGCAATGTGTAAGTTGTTTTGGATAAAACGAATTTTCAGAGACTTGGGGATCAAAGTCATATTACCCATAAACTTGCATTGTGATAATAAGGCAGCAATTGAGACAACACAGAATCCGGTTCAACACGATCATACGAAGTATGTGAAAGTTGACAGGCACTTTAATAGAGAAAAGTTAGACGATAATATCATTTAGTTTCCTTATGTACAATCACAACATCAGCTGGTAGATCTCCTTACAAAATTTGCCACCACGAATGCTTTCTATGACTCATTGGACAAGTTGGGCATAAAAGATGTTTAGGTACAAATTGAGGAGGAGTGTTAGTGGGATACGTGGAGTAGATATGAGCTATCTAATTATTATTGTATATGACCAGATATTAACTAACTAATAAGATATGATAGCAGTAGATCTCTTCTGTTCCACTACTCATGTAATATATTGATCTCAAAAGAATAAATTATATGAAGAGAAGATCTCTTTCTTAAAAAAAGTCTTCAGTCTTTCATTTAAAACGTCACTTAAGTTGATGAAATGTGATTGAAGTTAATATTTATGTTTATTTCAGAGAGAGCTACAATTATTTTTATAATATATACTAATTCTATGAGCAGTATCAAATACTTTAAGTTTAGACAGATGTTAAAAATTAAAGTGTAATTTTTGCGAAAAAAGCTATAAACATTCTTTCATCAATGAGCTATGGGCTTCTTAGTGATAATAATCAATGTTCTCAAACTCGAATTGAAAGTTAAATCAGTAATACAAGAAATTTAAAGTTTAAAAGGAACTAACATTACATCGTTTAAAAAATCAGTTAAATATTAAATAAAATTAAGATTTTAAAAATAGTTGAAAAAGATTATCCTTACTTATATAACAAATTAAAGTTTATTTGAAAAAAGAGATTGTTAAATAAAAATTAATCCATTTATTTTGGTTCATAAAAATTGATTAATTTACAAAATTTGATCAAATAATTAATAAATTGATTGATTTTTAAAAATAAAAATTTTAAACTAAATTAAACTCTAAAATTGAAAATTAAATAAAAATTGACTGGTTAAAAAATTTTGTCATTAAACTGGTCGATCTGATTCAATTTTTAAAACGTTCATAAGAATGAGATCACCTATATATATATATATATACTAATAATATAATTATCTAAATCAACACAAACTATTGGAGAAGTGGTTCCAAGTGAAGACTTACCTTATTAATCAAACCTATTTTCCCTTATATGTATCGAACATTGATATCAAACATTAAAATGGAGAGAGTTATAAAGAATATTGATTATTCTTCTTAAAATTATACAAAATTGTCAAGAAATGACTCAAATTAAAGGTATAAACATTGAATTAAAATAATCTTTAATATTTTACTCTGGAAACCAAAAATTAATTTTAAAATAATAGATAATTTTTTCTTTGATTAAATTCAATCTCACTTATAAAAGAATTTGAACCCCAAGACACATTAATACAAGTTGTGATCACCAAAAATACTCAATTACTCACCAATATTTTTAAAACCAAACCATAAGTTAAATCGGTAAGATAAGATATTTAAAATTTAAAAGGTTCAATTGACATTAGACAATGACAAAATAGAATAAAATAAAAAATTTGAAATATAATTGAAAGAAACTGTCCTTATCCATCGAAGAATTTTAATTTTAATTGAAAATAAATTGTTAATTGAAAATTAATTAATATATTTTAATTTATAAGAATTTATTAATTTACAAAAATTGACCATTCAATTAATAAGTTGATTAATTTTCAACAACAAGAGTTTGAACCAATCGAAATTAGTTGGGTTTTTAATCCTTGTTACACACCAACAGTCACCAAAAATGATTTTAAACAAATTATGATAGAAAACAAAATAACAAAAATAATAGAATATAATCACCTGTTCTACCATAATACATCCAAATTACAAAATTACGAAGGTGAAGAAAAGTACAATAAAAGAACAATGGAAGGAAAAAGCGCTGATAAATTATGTAATTTTAGCATAAATAATTTGAAAGATCACAAACTCTTTAATTATGATAAATGTACATGTAAGAAATTGAGATAAGAGAAAAAACATAACTTGCAATTACAATAATAATCTGGTTAAAATATCAATTTAAAACCAGAGAAAGTAGATAAAACTATTAATTACAATAAGGGTAGAAAGCAAAATTTAAATTTTGTATTATTTGATAGATTATATCAATTTTTTTAGAATTTTTTAGTAAAAATCAATTTTTTTATGAGTTTATTAATTAATAAGACAATTTTTGTAAATTAATAGGTAATTAATTAATTCGGTAGTTTTCATCAATTTTTATAAATTAAAATAAGTCAATTAGTTTTTCCCCAACACTCTTATTTTTTAATTTTTTAATTAAATTTTAATTTTTTTATAGGTAAAATACTTTTCTCATATTACAATGATTTAATATGGATTGAACTTTAGTTTCAATTTTTAAAACATTATATTATATATCTATCAAATAAAATTTTGGTTAAAGAAAAAGTACATGCAAAGTTTGCAAACTAATTGCTGAAATATGGAAATAAACAGCATTAAAAAAATAAGAATACTACCTCCGATTAAATCTTCTCTAACAAAATGGAGTCAAATCTCTGTTTGGTAAAGAAATAATTTGAAGATTGCAATTTTTTGTTATATACATAAATAGAATGAAGTAATTTCTGCAATTGGAAATAACAACAACATGAATGAAAAAATGCTTTAATTCTAGCAAGAAAGACTTCAAGAGGTCGAGTGCTGATACACGAGCTTGTAGCTTGTCATGGAGTTCTAGTTTCAAGCCACAGATTCCTGAGAAAGTGATGGAAAATGTCACGAGAATCTCTTATGCTTGAAATGCTGCAAGTTCAGCAAAAGTAACCTCAGTTTCAGGAGCTTCTGGGGCTGGTAAGTTGAGATCAAAGAACTTAACAGATTTCCCATAACTTGTAGGATTAGGAGAAAAGTGCACCTTCTTATGTCCACCGAGTGCTTGACCTGACTCAAAAACTCGGCTGCAATATGGACACTTAAACAATCTTCCCCCACTTTCTTCTTCTTCTTCTTTACCATCATAATTATCATCTTCTTCTTCTTCTTCTTCATACTCATCAATTTGGTGATGGAAGCTTTTATAATCACCTCTTGCCTTTGGTTTTGACTTGCTGGCAACAAGGTTTTTTATTTTACTGTGATTTGCTTTGTGCCCACCAAGAGCCTGATAAGAACTGAACGATTTCCTACATGTTTTACATCTGTACTTACCAAGTTGAAGTACAGATTTTCTTTCCTTGATTTGAATTTCATCTTCTTCGAGACTTGTATCGTCATCATCATCATAACATTCATCGTCTGGAGTTGCATCAGTTCTGTTGTTAAATCTTCGTACTGTTGCTTTAGCTTTCATATATTGCTCTACTATGTCTATATCTAGTTTCACATCTTTTACTTTTCCATAACTAAGCATAACTAACCATAACGCAGCATCTGCATCATCAACAACACTATAACTACTGGATACAGAACTTACCCGTTTCGACAACGTCCTCTTCCTCAGATATTCAATTTTGTTTTCTCCATCATCACCAACACTGGTTTTTGATAAATTACTAGGTGGTACGTGAGCCTTGCTTGGAACAAGGTGATAGTTCTTTGAAGAAGATAAAGACGAAGACTGAGACTGAGACTTTGAAGTTCGGTTTTTTTCAGGCTCTCGCGGAGGAAGAGGGTGAATTGTTTTGGACCCTTTTGGAGGAAGAGGTAGCTTAGCTAAGTGAGATCTCATGTGGCCTCCCATGGCTTTTCCATTAGCAAAGCTTCTGTTGCAGATCTTGCAGGTTTGCTTGGAGTCCATGGATGAACTGGAAGAGACAGAAGTTGCCTGCTTGACAGGGCTAGGTTAATGTTTATCTTCAACATATTGCTTAGAAACGGATTGAAACTTAAACAAGAGTAGGTGAGATCTTGAGAAGTCCTCTCATCTACAAAAAAGGAAAAGAAGAGAATCCACACTGATTATGATACTTACCATACAAATGAAAAAAGAGTAAAATTATAGGATATTATATACACAAGACTCTTTCATATTTTGTCACGCATAATTATTTTCTTTTCGTGTATTTTTTAGAAATTCTTTTTTAAGTAAATAATAAATAAATCAACGTTTATGGAGAACTTCATTGGATTTCCTAAAATTACAAGATATACATTGTTATTTGCCAATTCTCATATAGGTGGGTTAGGTATGAAGTTTTAATCCATATTGAATTTAGGTCATAAGATGGTAAAACCCTAACCCCAGCCCCCTGTTAGGCTATGATATTCCACTAAGAACATTACTTTTCAAATTTTCTAAATAATATACAAAGTGTTTCTAAATATGAGGTTATTATTAATAGGTAAATTTTGATTAATCTAGTTATACTTGAAAATTTTTATTAATCTAGTATTTAATGGGATTTAGCTAAATGTGACTTTTAGCAAATTAAAAATTGTGAGATATGATTGAAAAAGATTGTTCTCACTTAAAGAATTTAAAGTTTAATTGAAAAATAGATTATTAAATAAAAATTAGTTGATTTATTTTAATTTATAAAAACTTATTAACTTTCTAAAATTGATCAATTAATTAACAAATTGATCGAATTTTAACAACAAGAATTGTTAAAATTAATCGAACCAGAAAGTTGAAAACTTAATCAAAAAGTTAGACGATTTACGATTGAACTAGTTGATCTGGCTGACTTTTTAATCATTGATTTTTATTAATTTAATCATATTATGGAGAATGAAGTATCTTAATTGTTGTATAGTAATTAATAAATTTTAATTATTACTAAATTTTAGGGTTCTTCACAAACTTTTTTATTTGTTGTTATTTAGTTATTAGTATGTTTATGCATATGCATAAGAATAAATTGTAAATTAAAAAAAGTAATAGTACCTATGAAGATGAAAAATAACATATCTTAGATTTTTTAACTTAATTTAGAGAGATATTATTAAGGATATTTCTTGTTTCAAGTTCAAAATATGAGACCCGATCCTAAAGTAATCATAAGAATCTATCTATTATATTAAGACTAACATCCTGATAAATTTGGATATTATGAAGTAATATTAAGGTGTTAATAACTTTTAAAACTAAACATATTATAAACATTGTTTATTAAATTTAATACTTGACATATATCTTACCTTTATTAAATAATTTAATATAAGAGTGTATCATATGCATTTAATTATGAAAATTTACAAATTTTAGTTTTGTTTATAAGGGAATAAAACAAAAAAATTAAAAGGGTAAAAGATACAAACTTTTCTTGTAATTTAAGAAATACTAACAAACTCCCAATCTTTAAAATTCCCCAGAAAAATTCTCATTTCACTTTTTTCATAAAAAGCTTCTCTTTTAAAATTCAGTTTAAAATTACCTATAAAATATCAAATATAGAATAATCTAAACTTAAGTCTTAATTTTGAAATGAACTAATTAAATATGATTTAAATTAATAATTTATTATAATTATCTTATATTATTAATTTGTGTCAAATTTAATTGATTTGGGATTAAGAACTGATTTGAATTATCATATTAATAATATTTGATTAGTTTACGACTAATATTTTTAGCCAAAATTTAAGAGAAAGATTTTTTTAAAAAAGTTAAAAATTAGAATGTTTTTCCATAATTTAAAAAATAGAGGATTTTTCTAATATTTCTTAAAATACAAGAGATATATGGCTTTTGTCCAAATTAAAAATTTGAATTAAAAAATTGAAATTACATTAATCTTTTAATTCTAAATTATTTGAACATAATAGGACATATGTATACAAAATTTAAGATAAATATAATTATAAATCATTTTTTAAATAATTATTTTACTGTAATCATTATATTTTGGTGCCAACTAAATAAATTATCCATACACTTATAAATTATTTAATAAGTCATAATATTTTAAAAACTGAACCGGTGATTAAATCGAATAAGCAATTGATTCAAGAGTCAATGGTTTAACCGAAATTCAACTGTGATCAAATCGGTGACTAATAAATATATAAATTTTTATTTTATATATTATATATATAAGATAAATTTTAAACATATTATTTAATTATTTATCTAATTGTAAACTAAACATTCAAATTTCAAAATATACTTTCTTTTTTTTTAAGTTCACCAACACAATATAAAATAAGATAATAAAGCTCAGTAGTCATATTTCATAAAAAAGATTAAAAAAATCACTAATCGTAATATTCATTCAAGTTGAAATCATTAAAATCAAAGCACAATTAGTCCTTTCTTTTACCGGTTCAGGGGTTTTTATCGATCCAATCGCAAAATGAACGAATCAATCACTTACAAAAAATATGGGCTAAATCGGACTATTTCATGCTCCGGATTACTGGTTCTTTGATCCGACCGACCGGTTTGGTCTGATTTTCAAAACAATTAGTCAACCATTAATGATACAATTCAATTTAAAACAATTAGTTGTGAATTGTGAAACAAGAGCGTTGGAGCCGTTTTTAAACATCCTGAAGCTGTAAGGGAAAATTCTTTGTTCAGGACTTCCTGGGATTGATCTTGAAAAAAAATGGAAGAGGAAGACAGTTTACGATTATCGACAACTTTCAGAACTTGTTCAATCCTTTCCAGGTGCAAATCTTGTTCTTGATCTGCGACCAGGGTTGATTTTGAAGTTTCTGGAATTGGATTCTGAAATTTTCCAGGGTCAATATACATTTCTCCAAGCAACCCACGCCATAAATTTTCGAGGATGAATATACACCAGTTCTTGCCAATACCCGTTTCAGGAATGTGTTTCCTGAAAGTGAAAAGTGAAAATGGCTGCACTGTAAACGAATCCTATTAACAGTTTTTATTTACTTCTTCTTCTAATGAGACAGAAGTAACCGGCTGAGACATCAAAACTTAGTAAAGCTTAAGCAGTACAGTGGAGGTTATCATCATCTACTGTTCTGTTCTTCGTATCTGACGTCGGCCAAGTTGCTGTCAGAATTAGACAATGACGTGGTTACATTTTTATTGAAATCTTACTAATTTAGTAAACAAAACGGATCATTAGTTATTAATAGTTTACACTAACCAATACTCCAAAATTTAAGTTAAGAAGTTTAATAAAGGTGAAGATGACGAACTGAGTGTGTGACGCAGAATTTGGAATATGACAAAAGACGATGGATTTGCAGCAATATCAGATACCCACCTCGGTGACATCGTCGGGATCAAAGATGGTGAAGAAAAAGACGACGGAGGGTGCTCCGATCACTCCAAGATTGCGTCTTTTCCTGGCGTCACTTTCTCTTCCCGCAATGCCTCCTCCAAATACGATTTTGTCAAGGTCTCTTGGGGGGATCTCTATTCACTTTATTGGGTCATTTTTTTGCTTGTAATTATGTTAGATTACAAAACAGACCGCCATTGTTCTTAATGGCTTGGTGTTGGTTTGACAGGTAAAGGTGTGGTTGGGTGATAACGCCGATCACTACTACGTTCTATCCAGATTTCTGCTCAGCAGAATGTTGACTGTCACCAAGGTTTGAACTTTATCTTTAAAAGGGGTCGAATAAGGTTAGTCTTAGAAGGTTTTGTTATATGTTTTTCGCTGATTGGATGATCATCAGATGAGAAATCATGTAGCTGTCAAGATTGCACTTGAACTTAAGAAGCTGTTGGTGGATAATAGCCTTCTCGACGTGTATGGCCTTCTCTGCTCTTGGTCCTTTCATCAAATCTTCGGATAAGTGTCCGTTAATTGCATTTCTTTTGACAGGTCTCAATCTGATTTGGAAGCAAACCTATTCAAGGCATGAATTGTTTCCTTTTTCTTATATGTTATAATTTGAATTGCCTATTGAAAATTGACTGCTAAAGTCTCCTACTAATTTGGGAAACACTTGTGTTTCTGCTTTCTGTGTTACTATAACAAAATCTGAAAAAGATTGTCTATTGATAGCTTATGGCGCGGAGGGGTTACGGTGAAGAGTACATCAATCGTTACAAGATGATGACAAGGTCAATATTTGTTTATATATTGGTTTCTACTGACAATTTATACTACTTCAATGATTAATTATTGATAATTTGTACCGGTTCTCACCTTTTTTCTAAGATTTCATCACCAAAGAGTGCCATTGGTGATTCTTGTCTGTGGAACTGCCTGTGTTGGGAAGTCTACCATAGCAACTCAACTCGCACAAAGGCTGAACTTGCCTAATGTCTTGCAGGTTTTTTCTTTCACATAACTCTAGAGGTTTTTCTCCTATGAAAACACATCTGGGATTGTATTCTGATGCCTTATTTTTTCTGTTCTGACAGACAGAAATGGTGTATGAACTGTTACGGACATCGACAGAGTACGTATTTGTTCCGTTGAATTATTTCACATCCAACCCTATGAATTCACTGTTTTAAATTCAAGAACTTTACAATAGAATTGTACCAAAGAATCCAGGAGGAGTTTGATATTGCAAATGAGAAGATTTTGACTGCAGTCTGGAGTATATAGTCTTTCTCTTTTCAGCATTCTCTTTACTTGGATTTGGAACATGAAGCCTCTTGACAATATCTTAGCACATTGTGATACCAGAGCCTTATGTTTGGTGAATTATTCTAAACTGCTTGATGTTTCCTGTCTAAGCTAGTGCACCATTGGCATCTAATCCTGTATGGGAACGGGATTTCGGCTCCTCCGAGGAGTTAATAACTGAATTCTGCAGAGAATGCAGAGTTGTTCGCAAAGGTAGTCCACCAATTTGCAGTCTCCTTGCAAAGAAACCTCTTTTCTTCTATTTCTTTGCGTTATTGGAACATATCATCAAACAAGTTTGTTGTTCTTTGTCTCTTTAATTAGCAGAAGTAATGTTTCCCTCCTAGGTTTGGCTGGTGATCTAAAGAAAGCGATGAAAGATGGAAAGCCAATTATAATTGAGGTTTGGACATGGTTTTTCCTTGCTCTTACCACCTTTGGCACATTACGTTTGCTTTTATGAGAATTTGCGACACATATACTTTAAACGCGAGCCTAGAAACAACAGGAACAGAACCTTCGGATGCATTTCTTACGAAGTGTAGCACTGATCTAGTATTTTGTGTTGTTAAAATTAAAATGCTATCAGTTCACCATATCTTGCTCAACAGAGTTCAGATAAATATGGTAATGTTGCTTTATTTTTTTGACTGATTTACATTTTCTTTTGGAAATGATAGGGAATGCATCTGGACCCGAGCATTTATCTAATGGATGAGGTAAATCAGTCACCATCTAACAAGTCAGAAATGAATAAAGAGAAAAACCTGGTATATCTCATCACAGTTGGTGATGATCCATCTACACAAATCGATATTAATTCTACAAGTGTTGGTGTGCCTGATGATGAAAATGGCAATTTTGCTGATAATCATTTAAGTTCAGAAGGGATATCTGTAGATCAAATGAACAAATTTCTGGATTCCTGGGAAACTATTGATAGAGCCACAGGTATTTGCAGACATAAAGGTTAGCCTTACTAAGGATTCCATGGATATTTTCAATAATCTGCTTGACAGGCTACAGATATAGTAGCATGTTTTGAAATTTTTGGGAAATCTGCAGAGAGTGTGATGTTCAGGTGCAATTTTTCTTTTAAAACTTCCTTCTCTTAACATTGATGAGGTCATTGGTGCTTCCTGATCATGCAGGTGACCTTGTTGAACATCCATCAGGAAATTGGAATTATCCAATGAAGAAAGGAAAATATGGTGCAGAACCAATAATCATACCCATAGCTCTAAAGATGGCTGAGTTTGATCATAAGGTTGTTTTCTTTTTTATTCAGTGTGGCCAAAGCTTGAGCTCAGGTTTCTCTTTCTCAAATTTTTCATTTTTTCGGTGCAGGCTTTACTCGAGGAGTGGACCTCAATGCGTATGCTTAATGACAAATGCAAAGTCAAAAGCAAGGAGAGGTTGATTGCCAATTTGAAAACAATTCAGGATTATCTGTGCTCTTTTGAGTCTCAGGTTTGCTTATTATATTATTCATGTCAGCATCTCTTATCCTTCTGTTAGCTTAGTAAAGTAATGATATACATTAGAACATGGATTGGTTTCGGGTTAAGTATATCTGTAGACTTCCAACAAATTGAGCAGAAAGTATATGCATTTTGTCTCAGTATCATTACTTTCTCCATACTTGTGGGAATACCTGTCACAATTTGCAATTATTTCAGTTTGGAATTCACAAGTCTCTGTAAACCTTCTCATTCTGTAATCATCCCTACAAGTTCCTTCATTCTTTTGGATGATCAGGGTCTAACAGTTGTCAGTATCTCAGCGACAACATTCCCTCAAACACTAGATTGGGTGCATGGTTATCTTCTTCAGGTAATTTTTGTTCGTTCTTGTATGCTCATATCTGTGTCATTGATATCCTTCCTTTTGCTGTTCTTATCCAGTGTATTATGTTCTCTAATTCTTTCCTCATCTTAATCGTGCAGCGGATCGAGCAAGGCATTTCATCAGATTCCAGTGAAAATAGTAGGCAGCATTCTCAAGATTAGATTACCTTCAGATGTTAGCCCAGCAATGACAGGTGAAAAAAAAGAAAAGGATCTTCAGCAATTTGCTTCATGTTGCTTGTTTCCTATAATGCTGCTGCATCATCATCAGGACTAGTTTCAGCATCGCAGGGGCTCAGCTCCCGAAATAAGTTGGATGCTGTGTTGTTATCTTCATAGATTTTACAATCAACTGATGTAGCTACTCCATAAATGTATATACACCGTCCTTATCTAAGTGATGCTATTGTGAATTGAACCAGAAAGTCTTGTTGATGCTAATGCAGAAATCATCCCATTTGATCCTTTAGACCGGACAAAAGATGTGTATACTTTCTTTACAAGTGACATTCACTGTCCGTGAAGACATTGGCATACATGATTGTTATGTGCCTGTGCTTGGGATCTGAGTCCAAGGATGATTCTCAAGAAAGTTAATTTCTTTCCCCTTATTTACGTTAGTTCCCTTCCTTGCAGAACCTATTTTTGGTGATAAAAAACTGGCAGCACTTGTCAAAGACAAGGTCTGCCGAGATTGACTAAATTACTCTGCTCTTAATTAACTAATTTTTATGATAACTTCTTCCTTACTTTATGGCATAGCGTAATAGCCTTACATAGGCAAACAAGCATAAAAGTTCCACCTAAAGTAGGACTCCTAGAAAGACTCCTATTCAAGCTGTTTTTATTAACATAACTCTAATAGAAACTAGTGCAAAAATAATAGGGAAATAATAGACTTCTACTAAAAATAAAATACTCCTAATAAAATACTCATACTCCTCTAATAAATTCCTAATAAAACACTCATCCACATCAATGATATATCATTTTTATGATAAAAGATGTGAAGAGGGAAAAGATAAGGCACACATATAACACAATGGATATTGCTAAGTCAGCCATTTAAAGGCTAAGCAGATGCTAGAAACACTTCTAGATACAACTATATTTCATCGTCCCACATATCTTCAAGTGTCCTGTAAGGACTAGTTGTGTCGTTGCAGAGAAACCCTCCTGTTAAAGTATTATATTAAAGCTGCTGGATTGGTTTAATAGTCTATTAATATGTCAGTTTGTTTTTTTAAAAACTTTTATCTATTTGTCAGTTATTATTTTGTAAGCAGTTATGTATGTCAGATAACTGTGGTTATGTTTTATTATTGTTGTTGGATATTTTGTATGTATGATGTTGGAAATTTCAATGTAAGAATATATTGCACTCTAAAAAATAAAACAATAGTGGTATCAAAGCTTTATAGATCTTAAAGGGATCTGTGAAGGTATTATCAAAGGCTTGTCTACATTCAACAGAAAAGAAAAATGCAGGCAAGTGGTAGTAATTTTTCACCAATCACACCACCTGTGTTTGATGGTGAGAATTATCAAGCGTGAGCTGTAAAAATGACAGCCTACTTAGAAGGTTGTGATATTTGGGAAGCAGTAGACTCAAATTATGCGATGGATCCTCTTCCTGAAAATCAAACCTTAAATCAATTGAAATTTCAAAAAGAGAAGATCACGAAAAAGACGATGGCAAAGTCATGTCTTTATGCAGCGGTCTCTCCTACAATTTTCATCAGAATCATAAGGCTTGGTTATGCTTTTGAAATTTGGAATTTTTTAAAGGACGAATATGAAGGAGATGAGAGAATCCGAGACATGAAAGTGTTAAATTTGATGAGGGAATTTGAAAGGCAACAGATGAAAGACAATGAGTCTGTGAAAGAGTATTCAAATAGACTCATTGATTTGGCAAACAAGATTCGAATTTTTGGGTCAAAGATGAAGGATGAGAGACTGGTACAAAAGTTGATAGTTTCACTACCAAAAAAATTTGAAGCCACAATTGCATCTCTTGAGAATGCAAAGGATCTTTCAAAGATTAAGTTGGCAGAATTGCTGAGTGCACTGCAGGCACAGGAGCAAAGAAGGTTGATGAGAAGAGATGAGCCTACTGAAAGTGCTCTTGAAGCCAAATCAAAAGTGTAACACGGAAGGACAAAAAAAAGAAACAATTTAATCAAGGCAAACAAAAAAAAAAACAAAAGGTGAATCATAAGGAGGAAAAGAAGGAAACTATGATGCAACAAATTATAACAGGAGGGGAAAACAAGGTTCTTGGGAACTGATAAACATGTGAAATCTTCTACAATCTCACCAGAATTATCATGATTTGTATTTAGCTTTATCTACTGTAATCTCATCTTGTAATCTCATTTAAATTGATTTGTATCTTATCCCATCTAAACAACTTAGATCATCACCAACTTGTATATATATACAGTGTAATGTAATTGATTGAAATACAAGAAAAATCATGTCAGCTTTATATCATTTTCAGCTTTCTTTACATTCTTTCATGGTATTAGAGCTGATACAATAATTTCCCAACCCACAATTTACATTCAGCCAAATATTTTTCAAACACCTATCATCTTACCACAACAATTCTGTCTCTGCTACATACCTAACACACATTTTTTTGCAAAATCCAAACATTTTATTTCAAATGGCAGACCTCAATTCTCCTACTTTACCATTCAATCAGATTACCAATTTCCTCACAACACAATTGAATTCAACTAATTACCTTATCTGGTGAAATCAAGTGCAGGCTGTCCTCATCACTTCTAATCTCATTGGATACATTGATGGCTCCATAATACCACCGGATGATGAATCTTTCGACTTTCCCAAATGGCAAAAGTTTGACAAACTGATATACTGTTTCCTTACCGCGTCTCTGACAAGCTCCATAACAAGACTTGCAATCTGTTGTACCACCGCAAGGGATCTTTGGATTATTATGGAAAATCACTTCATGCAGCAATCACAATCACAGCGGTCTCTACTTCGACGACAACTACACGCATTAAAGAAAGGACCAAACTCTATCACAGAGTTTCTTACCTCAATCTCTGCTACCGCCGACGAACTTGCTGCCATCGGTGACGAAATCTCTGATGATGACCTCGTGCTTCTCACCTTGAATGGCCTACCGGCGGAATATGAGTCCTTTATCACCGCCATAGAACACCGCGACTCTCCGGTCTCCTTCGGCGAACTCCGAGCGAAACTTCTCCTACACTAACAAAGGTTACTCTCATTTCATTCTTCTCCTTCTTCCGATTCAGCTTTTGTTGTCTCCTCCGCAGGTCACAGATCCTTCCTCTCCACTAGACGAGGCAACACTGGCGGGCGTCGTGATCGGGTACGCACGAGTTTCAACCCTAATCACCAAGGCGTCTCCTCTTTTCATCCGTCTGTGCGTGGACTAGGGCCCCCTCCATATCCAGATGCAAATGGGCCTTCCCTTATGCAAATTCCACATCTAAAATCTCACCCCCATCCTCTCCCTTTACCATATTGCTTCCACTACCTGCTCCGTCCTCTTCCTTCTCACCACATACTACACCACATCCATTGCCTTCTTTCCCATCACCTCAGCATCATATGATCACTCGTACCCATGATAACACTCGTGTTCCCTTAATCCTTTCCGATTATGTCACCTACTCCATAAACACACAGCCTTCATCTAATCCTGATCCAACTTCTTTCACCCAAGCCAACAAATTTCCACATTGGCGTCAAGCCATGCTTGATGAGTTCACAGCTCTACATCGCAATCA
>JANJEY010000007.1:60747121-60761560 GCA_024703695.1 Erythroxylum cataractarum
AAACCTGAACCTGAACCATGAACCTGATTTTTCAGGTTCGGTTCGAACCGAACCTAAACTCAGGTTCGGTTAACCTTGTTTACAGGTTCGATTCATGCGGTTTAGGTCCGGTTCGCGGGTTCGCGGGTTTTCTTGAACACTCCTAATACTGTTGAGGTACTTGTAACCTCATTTTAGACTTATGATTGAGAAATTGTTGGCTCTACTTTGACATCTTATTGTTTCCACATATTGTTATATTAATCTGAGGATTTGTTTATGTTGTTCATTGATGTTGGTTATGTTGGCCAAGTGGGAGAATGATAGAATTTTATCATAATTTTGTGAACTAGCATAATAAACATAATTTTGTACAAATCCCGATTAATTAGATGTCAATGGTACTTCTCATATACATGTCATTGGGCCTATATTCATGAACTTGCTATGATGGGTAGACTTGGCCCATGTTTTGCAGTGCACATGAGGCCCTACTACTAACCAATCTTAAATACAGTCACCCCATTAAGAACTGTTTAATAAGGGTTTGAAATAACAGTAGTCAATCATTTGCATCTCTGTCACTTCGCTTCATAGAAAACAAAAATGGAATCAATTGTTCCTCAATTTTCAGGTATTTGTCTATCCAATTCTTAAATCTAGCATGTTGCAATTATAGAGTTAATATAATTGTATTGAATTACGAAATTAATCTGTAATTTTGTGTTGATTTTTTTTCAGACAGTGCACCAAATCTCTTTTTGCATCAAAGGCTCTTTCCATTCTTTGACTCTGGTCTTTTCTCAATAAAATGAAAGTTGATTTGAGGAGCTACCGCTTAGCATTGGAAAATGCATCTTGGGGAGAAGTATGTCAGCCCAAACAAGCAGGGGGCCTAGGACTAAAATGTATTCAAGATTTTAATGATGCCCTTTTGGCAAAACTTGGACGGGCCTTGATTAACCAACCCTCAGCTTTATGAGTCAGAATTTTAAAGGCTAAATATCGGCTGGACCTGGATCATATTCCCCTCACTATCGATAGGACAAGGGCTTTGGCTACCTAGCGAGGCATAGCCACTACTTGGCAAATTGTTCGTCAAGGCATACAATGGAAATTGGGATCCGGCCGAAATATTTTATTCTAGTTGGACACCTGGATGCTGGATGGGGGACCACTAATTTCAATGATGATCTCTCCAATTCCAGAACGTGCTCTCTACGCCACAGTGGCGGAATACATTAATGAAGTGGGCACCTGGCAGTGACATCTATTTCAACAATACCTCCCCTCCATTGTCTGCATAGATCTTGCAGAGTCACATCCAACTATGGCGAGCACAGCGGAGGACATCATAGTTTGGGGGTCAACTAATCATGGGGGATTCACAACGGCATCCGCGTATGATCTTATAACGAGCAATTTCTCGCTACATCTAGACGACCTTAGGACATAATCTGGAAATGGTCAGAACCCCAAAGAATTAGGACTTTCTTTTGGTTAATGATAAAGCAAAAGCTTATGACTAACCAACAACGAGTCGCTCGCCATCTCACCCTGGATAGTAAGTGTCCCTTTTGCGGCCATGAAGAATCAATTTTACATGACGTTCGCTATTGTTTGCGAGTTAGAAATTTTTGGTGTAAAATTCCTCCTAAAGTGGTTGATCCAGACTTTTTTCAGCACAAAGTGGAGCAGTGAGTGACTTCCAATCTCACGAAACACACTCAAGTGTAGCGGACCCAATGGGCTACAATATATGGGGTAGCTGCTGGATTATATGAAAATGGCAAAACAACAGAATCTTCGAAGAGGGTTTTACTTGGCCCGCCGATGGTAACAGAACAATAATGGAAGACATTCAATGGATAAACAAGGTCAGAATTGTGTAAAGTTGTGTGTTTGGCGACCCAGGATTAGCAGAGGGGCATCTTATTGGGTAGACCAAACCGATGGAGAGATGGGTCAAAATTAATACGGATGGTGCAGTTAAGCATGGTCATAACTTTGCTACTATAGGAGGGTTGATTAGGGATTGTCATGATCAGTGGAGTGGTATATTTATACACCAGATTGGAAGAGGCTCGCCTCCTGAGGTTGAGCTTTGGAGTGTCCAATCGAGACTTCAATTAGCTTGGTCACTTGGTTACTGAAGAATTATCATTGAAATATATTTTTTAGAGATGATCAATATTCTATCCTCTGCTAGCTTACCTGTGACTAAGTATTATTTTTTTGTGGCAGGTATTCGTGATCTCCTGTGCCAAGCTTGGGAGGTGAAGATTCAGCACGTATATCGAAAAAAATCAGAGTGCAGACAATCTAGCCTCTCTTGTGGTTCTAGCCAGTCCAGGCCTACATATTCTCCAAGAGCCTCCATCGATAGTCAGGGCTCACATACACTGTGATCAACATGAAGTTTTGTACCGCAGATCTTTGCGTTAATTAGGACGGATGTGTAGTTTTGTTTAATTTCCCTTGTAACAAAAAAAAAAGTTGAAACAAGTCAGTGAGTCCAAGAGAGCGAAAGAGGACAGAGACTGGAAGCTTGCCGGTGGATTGTTAGATGGTGTTTGAAAATGTTTAAACTGTTACTTTGACTAGGCAAGTGTCCTGTCTGTCTGTGTTTAAGAATGACAAGTCAGACCATTGCTTCTTTGTGTTCTTTAGGAAGCCAAAAACGACAGTGAGTAAAAGATTTGATCAGATACGTCTGCAGAGGCTACAGAGACTGAGATACTAATAATGCCATGTGTTTGCCATGGATCAAATAGTCCAACCACTTAAAATGATATTGATTTAGCAAAATTGATCTGTTCGGACTTAACCCAGATGGGATGACACTTTGATTCAGCCCTTTTTGAGTTGAATGGACACAGACTGTATAGGTCAGAGCACTCGACCTAAATACAGTCACCAGTTAACCATTATATGCATTCTTCAATAATAGAGCATAGGGAAAACAGAGATTTGGAGTATAAATAAAGAGAGAGACCATGTAATTTCAGTTTCCACTTTCCACGCACTTGGAATCAGAAGGGTAAATGCAGAAGAAAGTGTGTTCAGTATATGACAGCACATACCGTAGTGTGCAAACAAAAATATAAATGGTACGTGCATGTACCAAAATATGAAGGTAATAACATAGTCAAAATGTGAGCTCTCCAGAAAAAAGTGTATCAACAGGGGATAGATGAGTTTCTTGGGTATCCATTTTTGCTTCTGAATTCCAATTTGTGCTAATGGTGGATTTCACAAAGCCTGCATCTCCAAACTGGTACCCTTTTCGGTGGATTGGTTGGGCTCCCTATTTTCATTCTCAGAGCTCATCTCTTGAACCGGGGGAGGATTAACGATGGTCATTGGCACGGCAAAGTTGTCCGATAGACGGCCCTTCATCTCCCTGTGTTCCTGGCACAAAGCACACCAATGCATACAGCAGTGGACCAGGCATGGATCGCACGGCGAGTTCTGTGTCACACAAAAATAATGTACAAGTAAGCAGAAAGCTCCACATATCAAGTACCAACCTTCTTCTAGGAAGAAAAACCCTTCTCGGAACAGTTCTAGCCATGTTGATTCGTCAGGTTCTAAAACATTGCTTCACTTTTGTTCTTGGTTGTTCTCTTTTAGTTCAACGAGTACAAATTTACGTGTGATGCAATGTACATAGTAAGTGTGTTCAGTTTGTTGTTGCCTTTCAAGTTGATTTAACCACCAAGTTCGAAGTTAGCAAATCTTAGTCATGCCAAGCCCTATCAGTGATTAATAATTGAAAAAAACTATAGTTCCATCAAGGTAAATAGCAAAAACAACATTCCAACCCTAGAGCAGGGATCAAATTAAATAAAAAACTTAAAGAGTTTGAGGGTGGCAGTTGTAAACAGTAGAGCAAGTAATATCCAATTGGCCAGTTGAATATAAACCTCAACTTTTGAAAGTATCAGCATAGATTAGCAGTAACATAAGCAGATTCTCAGGTTACCTTAAGATGATATTTTCGCTGCAAGGATTGCCGAACAAGACCGGTATATATGCCACACATCCACCAAGCGAAAAGTAAACCCTCACAAATAAGAAACAATGTCCTGGGTTGAATTCCGGGGAATACCACGGTTGCTGTGGCAAGTGCAAGGCCGCCTTCAATGCAAACGGCATGACAAATACACGGTGTCGTCCAAGGTGTATCATCTCTAAGCTGCTCCACATTTCGTCCAAATAGAACACAAGGGCAAAACAGCCCTGTCCAGCCTGTGGAAGAAATGAAAGAGGGAAACCATCACCAGGGTTCACCTACAACACTGGCTATGAACCTAGAGACAGACATGTGAAGAGTACAAAAGAAATTGAAAGCTTTCAATTGCATAGAACTCTGACAGAAGATGCTAGTCAAAGAAGCTAAAGTAAAATCATCATGATCAAGACACTCGAAATTTGCCCTCTTTCAGGATCAGCAAAATTTGACATATCCTAGAAATAAGCTCAATTTTCTAACTAGCAACACATACAATGCACAAAAGTTCAGATAATTCGACCAATGCCTTTGATGCAGAGATCAAGACCACAAGGCACAAGCTTTATGCAATTGACGCAACAAATAAACAGAGAAAACTTAAATTAATAAAAAAAAAAAGATAAAAACTTACAACTTTCAGTGTCCTCGGCGCAGCCGAAAATTCCGGTAGTCCAAGGTTCATCCGCCGGAGGTTCAAAGTCTTGGGGCAGTGTCTGTCCACATTCGTTGCATTTCCGAACATTCAACTGCCAAAATTTCAACAGAACAAACAAACAAATTCTCCAAATTCAGCTAAATTGAAACAATTAAGTCAAATCAAATCTCAAAGAAATGGTAGAGGAACAGACCTGAGGAACGTCTATGGGCTGATTAAGCTCGCCGGGCTTGATGTCCTCAACAGCGGCTTGCTCTTTAGTCAACTTCACATATCGCGAGTGCGACCCACTTCCCTCCGCCATTGGATCGCTGAGAAAATCTCACCACTTTCAACTCAATTAGCCGAGATCTTGATTTGGTGGCGATCTGAATCTCTTCTCCGAACGCAACGAGGCGTTGCAAGGTCAACTTCGACTTCAACTGCTTGTAGCCGGTGATTATTCTATGCGGTCAAACGTTTGTTTTACCACGTCATTGGACCAATAACTGACCGCCACGTCAAATTCTAATTACTCCCCTTGAAGTTGTCTTTAAATTCCCATTTTATACATTTTAAGAATTAATTTCACTCCTTAGGGAGTAGGCTAAGGTACTAATTAGACTTGATTTATAACACTTGTCTTCTTATTAAGATATGATTTGTATTAAGAGTATAGCAATATTTTCAAAATCGATCATAATATGACAAAAAATTTAAGGTTTAAAATGTTTTAATCAGTATTAAATTATCATAAAATTGGCAAAAGAATAAATAAATTTGAAAATAATTAAAAAAAGATTATTCTTAATAATTGAAAATTTTAAAGTTTAATTAAAAAAGATTATTAAATTTATTTATTTATTTATTTATTTTATAAAAATTAATTAATTTGTAAAAATTGATAGATTAATTAATAAATTGATCGATCTTTAATAACAAAATTTTTTAAACTAAATCAGACAAAAAAAATAAAAATTGAACTAAAAAATTGATAATTTATCGGTTCAAATCTTTCACTTTTAAACGGTTAAATTAGCTTAATTTTTAAAAGAAATAATGAAATATAGCTTAAGTCATAAAGAGGATAAGAAGATTGGCATGAATGTGATCACCCCTAATCTTGTATTTGATATCTATTCTTTCTTATAAATTCTTCAATTTCAGGTCAACTATAACATCCACTGCCATTGCTACAACAACAAGGTACAAAGGAAATCTTCCATTTTCAAGACTTGGGTGATTAGTCTCTTCTTCTTCTTTCAGGAGGGCCAGTTTCTGTACCAACCAGCCCAAGCAGAGACCAACCCGCTGATACCAAGAGTTACTGTATGATTGCAGAAAGGGTTTGGTTCAATATCTGCAAGTGCTATGATCAAATCTGCCACATTAGCTGCCACAGCCATGAACCTCATGATTCTGTCACCTCTGACCTTGCCTATGTTTTGTTTCACTTCCTTGGAATCTTTCTCTGGAGAAGAAGAAACAAGTCTTCTCTCCACTGCTAATCCCTCCTTGATCATAATAAGATCGGCAATAATGAAAAACACATACCCAAAAGACTCGCCAAAAGCTGAAACGAAGCTCATCCTTCTCGCCAGCTTCGCATCAAGAGTTCCGATTCTCGATAACCAAAGAAAGTGGTCGAAGAAGAAATACACCATCTCTCCAGCATTAGCGAGAACAGCCAAGAACTTGAAGCCTGGGGTGGATCCAGGGCTTCTTCTCAGAGCATTGAAGCCTGTGAGAAACCTGCCCGTTCTGAAAGCTTTTCTGCTAAGTCCTGAAGCAACCTCCCAGCTCTTGAACCTCTGAGCAAGTTCAGGGTCTGTGGCTTCGACGTGCCAGTGCACAAGCTTGGACACGTACTGGAATGTCTTCACGAGCTTGTCTATACCGTCTCTCTTTGCCAGGAAGATGACAAGCTTGTCGACTGTGTCGTTCATGGTTTTGCTTGTAGTGAGAAGCTTAGTTCGTGGTTAATGAGGAGGAGTTCGCAGAATGGATTCGATCATTGCTTCTGCTGGAATTTGGATAGCTTGGCGAGTGGTAATTGTATCATCGGAACTAAAAATCAGAGCCACAGAAGCTAGTTTTTTGGATAATTCTTACAAGACAATTACATGTGGTTGGACGTTGTTATTTTGCTCTTCACTTACCAGATGGGTTTTTGTGTGCTACTGGTTTTCTCTGTATCTAATCCAAGCACTCTGGGCCACAGGTCGTGAATGCAGTATTGTTGAATACTTAAAAATCAAATGGGCCAATCTGGGGCCGGAATGATTATGTTGGGGGTAGTGGGTCCGGAAGCAGTCAAGCCTGAGTTAATTGAGCTTGAGATTAAGTTTTCGACAACCTCAAGTAAGAGCTGTCTAAGCCCGCCCTAAGACGTCTTATTGGATTTTTTAATTTTTAAAAATTTGATCGGGCCGAGCTTAATCAAGCTTCGGGTTATATTGGATTGATCGGTCTTGAGTCGAGCTTAGGTCTAAGTAGGCTCGACTTGCCTGACCTATTGTCATTTCTAATTTCAATCATATCAAAATTTGCTTATTAATTTTAGGAAATTAGTTTTAATTATAAGAAATTCCAAACTTTCTTAAATTTTGTAACAGTAATATGAACTTTAAAAAATAGTTCTAAAATATTCTAATTTTCAATTTTTAGCAAAAACTAATTTGATATTAAATTTTTCGTTAATATGAATGATACGATGAGTTTCTATCAAATTAGTATTTTTACTACAATGTTACATATTATGTTTATACTATGTATGAATTTTATTATTAATGAATTAAAAATATTAAATACTCTAAAATAATAATGATTTAGAGCATACGAAGAAGTATATAATTTTTTTAGAGTTTTTGTTATTTTCATTTAAAATTCATACGTATCACCAATATAATATATAACAGTCACATGATAAAAATATTAATTTGATGTGATCAAAATTAACCAAAAATTTAATTAACCAAAAATTTAACTAACTATTTTCTTAAAATTGAAAGCTTTTTAAATTGTAAACTAATATTACAAAATTAAGGTTAATTTTTTAATTAACCCTTAATTTTAAATTGAACCTATACCTTTTTGTAAAGTTTAGATTATATTTCTTTTGTAATAAGAAAATTTTATTTACTTATGTTCAAAAACCTTAGTATAAAATACATTTCACATTTCAAATTTGACATTTGTTAAATAAATCTTAAATTTGTAAATTATATTTAACGAATGGTTTAGTTATTTATTTTTAATAAGTTTACTTCATAAAAGTTAAAATCCGAGCGTTTATATATACTTTATATTAAAGTTTAATAGGTTTAAAATATTTGATAAAAGATACATAAGTTTTTAATATTTTGTTAAAATAACTTAATATAAAATTTAATTAAAAGTTTGTTTTTTGTTAACAATAAAATGATAAGTCAATATGTTCAATTTTTTTCAAAATTCATTATTTTTAATTTAGTCATAAATTTTAGAAATTTCAAATATTTGCAAATGCTTATGAATAAAAAATTTTATCAGTTCAGTAAGTTCAATCGTAAAAATTTTAAATTGTTCAATTTTTTTGTTGATTTTTTTAATTTGATTTATTTTAAAAATGATTAGTTTATTAATTAATCGGTTAATTTTTATAAATTAATAACTTTTATTAAACTCAAATAAATAAATTAATTCTAATTTAACAATTTTTTAATTAAACTACAAATTTTTCTATTTTTATTTATATTTAATTTTGTAAACTTCATTCAACTCAAATTTTTTATATCTTAAATCTTATGGATTTAAATTTTAATTTGATTTTTACATACAATTTTTAAATTTATACATTCTTTTTAGTTGCTTACAAGATATCATAGAAGTTCCTAATTATAAGAAGATACTTTTGACCATCCATATTTAGACAAACACCACTTAAGCCGAGCAAAGTTTTTATCTCATTTAAAGAGGCAGAATTCTTTGCACTCACGTAAGCCCTCGGGATTACAATTATACGTTATTTCCAGAGACGAATTACAAGAAATTCAAAAGTTACGCTCGCATATTATGATCTTGTCTTCCCTTACCATACCATGGTTACTAAAATCTTGGCTATATCAAAAACCCTAGATCGCTCCTCCAAGTCCAAACCATAAATCCCCTTCTATCGAGATTCAAAACTGGCTAAAAACTTCAACGGTGTCAGAACCGTTAATGGACATCCAGCGACCTATGCTGGACGAACTGAAGATCGCTGGTGCAGTCCATAAACCCTAATTCTTTTGGCACTTAGATCTTCTTCTTCTTTTTTTCATTATTGTTATTCAAGTGTTGATTGCTTAATGAACAGGGTTGCCATTGATTTTTACTACTTGGAGTTTGATGATTTGTGAAAATGGTGAATATTTTGATGGTAATTTCTTGGCTAAAGAAAGGAAATGGTACAAGGAAATTGCCTGGGACTCAGGGGAGGTTTGTGCCTACTACTTCGTTCGTATTTGCTCACACGACCTGTTCCTCGAGACTAAGAGTGATTTAGGTGCGTCATTGCTTTGCAAATCTTCACTTATTCGTTTCTCTCTTTGTTCGTCTGTCTCTTCTAGTTGTATATCATCATTTTAAACGTGCATTACTTTCAGAAGTGTGCAACATTATGGAGATGCTACTTCATGTTGGTGTGTAACCATGGTTTTACATGTATTTTATCTATTGACAGGCTGTAATTGGATGAACTTAATACTGTTTTCTTAGGTACACGGACGCACCTTATCCTAATACTGAATAATTGAGGCTATATCATTCTCATGTATTTATGGTGTCAGACTCAAATTATGTGCTTGAATGGAACAGCTGCACAGACAGATGGTTCATGTCAATTTTGATGTTACATGTTGTCTTCATATATCATAACCAAACGAATAAATCAAATTTTAATAGATCAGGTGGGACCTGGCTGGAACAGCATGGTAGTAATGGCAAGTGGCTACGATGAAGAACAGAGGAGTGGAAAGTTGCACATTAAGAGAAGATGGAGAAGCATCTGAACCTGAAACCAGATGCTTGTACCACATCTACGTCTGTTTATGATTCAAAGTGGCCTTCCCGATGAAGCTTTTGAAGATAGCTCACTAATTTCATCTGGTTTTTGTGATAATTCTTTTGAGCATCGGATGACTGCAGAATCTAGAGAAAGTTGTTTCCACTTACTATTGTTGTTTTCTTCACTTTTCCTCGTTTCCTCTGCTTTGAATTTGGGAGCTTGCGCTATTCACTTATGCTGTGACAATAGCATTAATGCCGTCCTTCAATTAACACAACCTTGAGAGAATATTCCTACAATTGATTTTATTTTTCATCTAAAGTAATAAGTTCTGTTTGCAAGTTTTGAGCTTTAATTATTTACTTGCATTCTCACTAGCTTTTTCTTGCTTCTGCTTGTTGTCTTCAGTCTTGCAGACAAAGTAAAAATCCCATTTCCTCTTTATACAAAGTTGAGTTAAGAATCGAGAAATGGATCCAGTAGCTGAAACATCTTTTGAGAACGAGCATAAACCCCTTGGAATCCAATTCATAGAGTGCATAAAGAGAAGGAAGATTTCCTACAAAAGCTACCAGATCATTGTCTGGGTTGTAACTTTTTTTGCATACACTAGCTTTCACGTTGCTCGAAAAACCCTGAGCATTGTCCAGAGTGTCCTTGATCCAGAATCTTCTGAGGTGGGCTTGAAATTTTCTCCATGGAGGATCACTTATGTGACCAAGCCTATTGGAAAAAGAAGACTTCTATTGGTACTTGGAGATGGTTGGTCCCCATTCAATGGAGCAGATGGGACTGCATTACTTGGTGATCTTGATCTGGCTTTTCTCTCCGTATATGCCTTTGGAATGTACTTTGCTGGACATTTGGGTGATAGGTTGAATTTGAGGATCCTTTTGACAATAGGGATGGTTGGAACTGCTATATTTACGTCACTCTTTGGGGTTGGTTATTGGGCAAATGTGCATAGTTTCTACTATTTCTTGATGGTACAAATGCTTGCTGGCTTGTTCCAATCTACTGGATGGCCTTTAGTGGTTGCTGTGATTGGTAACTGGTTTGGAAAGAAGAAGAGAGGTCTAATTATGGGTATCTGGAATGCTCACACTTCTGTTGGGAGCATTTCAGGGTCTTTGATTGCTTCTGCAACGTTGAGCTATGGTTGGGGTTGGTCCTTTCTTGTGCCTGGTCTCATTATTGCTTTTGTTGGCTTGATGGTTTTCCTTTTCCTTCCTATTACTCCGGAATCTGTTGGAGCTAACAGAGATGAAGACATAACAAAAGCTTCGACAGAGAAAGTTGAGGATGGGATTACAGAGCCTTTATTGAGTTCAGACTCTGAAGAAAAGGAGAAAGCAGTGGGGTTCATTGAAGTATTTAAAATTCCTGGGGTTGCTCCTTTTGCTGCTAGCCTTTTCTTTGCCAAATTGGTCGCTTACACGTTTCTCTACTGGCTTCCTTTCTACGTAAGCCACACAGGTAATTTGCATGACTCCACTTCCTGATCATGTACTTCTATCATAGCACGTTCACTGAGCTCAAAGACTTCTACGAAACCCAATTGGGAATGGTGAGAACTGGTATACCAGCATATAACAAAATGTGGAAATCGAATTACTTTATTAGTATCTAAACCTTTTTGTCCTTTACATGTTAACACTTGGAATGACTTATTTAATGTTTATTAATCTTGCAGCCATTGATGGTAAATATTTATCAAGTGAGTCAGCTGGAAACTTGTCAACATTATTTGATATTGGAGGGGTAGTTGGAGGAATCTTAGCTGGGCACATTTCTGATCGCCTAGATGCCGCAGCCATTACAGCAGCAAGCTTCACGTATTGCTCCATTCCTGCACTCTTCTTCTACAGAAGCTATGGACACATCTCTTTAACCTTAAACATTGCTCTTATGTTCATCACCGGTGCATTTGTTAATGGACCATCTGCTCTTATAACAACAGCTGTTTCGGCTGATCTGGGAACACACGGTTCATTAAAAGGAAACTCAAGAGCGTTGGCTACCGTGACGGCAATAATTAATGGAACTGGCTCGATCGGGGCTGCAATTGGACCATTTCTAACTGGTTACATATCAGCTAAGAGCTGGAATGCAGTCTTCATAATGCTTATGATAACAACTCTGGTTGCTGGTCTGCTTCTGACCAGACTTGTTGTCTCTGAAGTAGCTGCAAAAGTTGCTGAATCGAGGACGTTAACTTGAGGTATAAATTTTTATTGAGTCCCAAGTTATGCTTTAGTAAATTTATCTTAAAGAGTTGAAATGCATCTTTTGTCAAATCTCAAAAAGAAACCAGTTTCAATTAAAGGTGAAATTTTGCGAATTCTTGAAATTTGGTGTATTATTAATGTACTTCTAAATTTTAAAAACTATGATAAGTTCGACAGACTTGGTCCATTGAGTTTGGAGTCAAGATCAGTAGGTTAGACAGGGTCTAATCAACTAAATCACACATAGGTTAATATTACATGACAGAACTGTCTTATACAGTAGTTGGTACTTGGATCAAATTTATGAACCCATCTTCCAACATCAGGAAATGTAATGACTAATGAGATTGTGACAATTAACAAGATAGTAATAATCAAACATGTGTAAAAGCCTGGTGATCTCCAAGGCCTGAGAGCAAGCAACTTTGGGAAACAGATGGCAGATAAGGTGTTCAACACAAGATACCAATATTATAGAAAGTTTCTAGCTAACTATCTCACCTACCCTTCTTCCAAATTCTATTTCAGCTGCAGAAAAGTAAAACCATTTAACTTTTTTTTTTTACATTAGTTATCCCGGCTTAGCCGGACTAATCCTAATCTCCTAAGACCTCACCCCAAGAGCCCTAGAGGAGGGGTACGGGTAATTTGGATCAAAACAATGTTGTTTGTTGAATGTCTGAAGAAATAATTGACTAAATGATGACATCATCTTGACTCGAGTCTAATTAGGTCTGGCTCGGCCTATTGCTATTCTTAGATCACAGAGGATCTCATCCTCAACAAACTGACTTCATCAATAAAAGTAACATGCAAGTGTACATCGATCATGTGATCCAATCTAAAGTTGCATTGAAACATAACGGTAAGATGAACAAAAACAGGATATACTCTTGTCAATTTGCAGCAGGAAGGAATAATTCTTCGTAAATGAATGTCATGGATTTGAAAACATGAAACTTTATCCTCCTGTGAATGTTCATTTCAGAGATCGAAGCAAAAAATAATTACATGACTACCAATCGAAGGCAGAGTGGCAACAACTCCACACATGGCATCATCTTAAACACAAATTATATTTGAAACAACTAAAACTCTACTGCCCACCTCATCATTACGAGAAAACGAATTAGTAATCAGCTGCAAAAATTCAATGCCTAATAGGCATGTTAAATTTTCTTTTTCATTGAGGATATGGATTTAAAACCATAGAAGATCCACCAATATTCACACACCAAAACTAAAACAATGCTTGAATTATCTTTTAAACTTTCAAAGTAATCATCTTTGGATTTAATTCAGTTCATGGAAATTGTATCCAATCTATCAGGCTCATAAATCAAGATTAAAGGTAATCATATATATATCCATAGATTTTGAATATCAAAAAAGGTTGTTAGCTTTGCTTTATAACTTGTTGAAACCCTTTTTGGTATACTAAGAATCGTATGAAAAAATTACGAACAAAGAGAAAAGGTAGAAGATCTACTAAGCTAATCTTTTTCATTTTTAACCTTAGGCTTGTGATGCTTTTCTCTAATAAGCTTGGCCTTGAAGAGGGCGTTGTGGATGAGTTTCTTGATGTTAGGAACGTCGTAGTTTTGAGCTATGTATGCTCCACAAACTGTGCTTATTATGAATGAGAATATACTTCTTATTATCTCCATGTCAAATTTTTCGTAATTCTGAGCTATGTATATTTCACAAACTGTGCTTATTATGAATGAGAATCTACTTATTATTTCCATGTCAAATTTCTCGCCAATGTCTGTCGCTGCTGCCTATTCTCTAATCGGAGATAGTTCTTGTTCGGTTATGATCTCAAATCAAAACGCAATAACGTGGATTTGATCATTGCTTCTGCTGGAATTTGGATAGCTTGGCGAGTGGTAATTGTATCATCGAAACTAAAAATCAGAGCCACAGAAGCTAGTTTTTTGGATAATTCTTACAAGACAATTACATGTGGTTGGACATTGTTATTTTGCTCTTCACTTACCGGATGGTTTTTGTGTGTTACTGGTTTTCTCTGTATCTAATCCAAGCACTCTGGGCCACAGGTCGTGAATGCAGGATTGTTGAATACTTAAAAATCAAATGGGCCAATCTGGGGCCGGAATGATTATGTTGGGGGTAGTGGGTCCGGAAGACATCTTATTGGATTTTTTAATTTTTAAAAATTTGATCAGGCTGAGCTGAATCAGGCTTCGAGTTACATTGGATTAATCGGTCTTGAGTCGAGCTTAGGTCTAAGTGGGCTCGACTTGCCTGACCTATTGTCATTTCTAATTCTAATCATATCAAAATTTACTTATTAATTTTAGGAAATTAGTTTTAATTATAAAAAATTCCAAACTTTCTTAAATTTTGTAATAGTAATGTGAACTTTAAAAAATAGTTTTAAAATATTATAATTTTTAATTTTTAGCAAAAACTAATTTGATATTAAATTTTTCGTTAATATGAATGATACAATGAGTTTCTATCATATTAGTATTTTTACTACAATGTTACATATTATGTTTATACTATGTATGAATTTTATTATTAATGAATT
>JANJEY010000007.1:60805933-60819295 GCA_024703695.1 Erythroxylum cataractarum
AAAAGAGGAATTTAACTAGAGTCAAATTTGTACTACAAATCTTTGACTTAGTTTTGGTGTACTAAACAAGGAGGTAGTCACCTCCTTATATAGGTGAAGGCCTTGCCCCAATTGTTGTTTCCAACCAATATGAGACAACAAAGGAGCCAAACCCAACACCAACTTATAAGGAAGTACCTTTAAGTCATCCAACTTAAATTAATCCTTGCTCGAGTCGGTAGATCCCTTGTGAAAGGTAAAATTTTAACCTCAAATTTTAAACGACTGTGTACATAAAAATAATTTAAATCTATAACTTTATTTAAGTAAAAAAAAAAAAGCCCTTAGCAATTCACGTAGGCCACTATCTTATTGCATTTTATCTTTAAAGCACCGCTTGATTTCAAGTTCCCAAAACAACTTGTCGTTTTCGGAAGGAGTTGGGAAGGAGCTTTCCAGACAAATGTTTCAGCTTCTGTCTCCGTCGAGAGCCATGCCCTGCCACGTCGGATCCATCGAATGGCCTCTGATAAATTGTACCCAGAACACTGGACGACCCCACTCATCCTGTGGCTCTCATTTAGCAGCCGTACCTGTCGGGACCCACCCCCACTCCGTCTTCTGCCACGTGGGGACGTAACCGACGATCTCCCAGCTGTTATCCTGTCCACCCCGAAGTCGACGACACGTGGTATCGCGGGTCCCACCTGCTAACTCGCCACGTCATCTAACTCGGTCACAGGTGTCAGCACGAGCTTCGCGTGAGCCACCACGTGTCCACTCCGGGCCCCGCGTAAATCTCGGCCGTTTTTATTGTTATAATTCCCCAAATTTAGAAGAATCAAATCAAAATCAATAAAAGATGATTTTCCAGATTCTTTTCAGTTATTAACGAATCAAAAGCGCGGGGTCAAATTGATTGGAGCGTGCAACGCACGGCGAGTAAGCGGCACGCGCTCTTCGATTCACCAAAACAACCGAAAACAGACTCCTCCTATAAATACCAACTCTCTATTTTAAGTGCTTCCTCCTCTTCTCCTTCTTCTTCTTTGTGTCGTCTCTCTGTAGTTTTGCGGTTTCGCATAACAAAATCTTTAGCGCTTGACTCTCGTCCCTCGTTCTCTGCGATTTCTAGGGTTTTCTTTTGGGTATTTTTCTTTTCTTCTTCTTTGTAATGCTGTGCCATTCGTTTGTGCATGTATATATTTGTCGGCTGAGGAAATAGCTGGAATAACGTAGGAAGAGTTGAATTAGGTTCCTTTCTATGGAAAACTCTCAACTTTCGGGTTGTTTTTGAAGGGTCTACCTGCATTTTGCTTCGTGTTGTGATTTCTGAAGGCTTTTGGATTGAACCTGGACGTTAGGTGGATGCTAGAAAATCTAATCATCTTGAAAGATTTCGTTTTTGGCTCTCAAATCCTCTGCGCTTTGTTTGGTTTCTATGTTGCATTGGGTTATATCTGATTTTCTGGTTCTTGTTTTGGGATGCGTTTCTTTTGGCTTGCTGCGATTGTTACATCACGGGTCAGTTCAGTTTTGTTTTCTTCTTCTCAGTTTTTTTCCCAGCCCCATAAAACCGATATTTGGGATTTCGACTTTGATTCTGACTTGCTTCCTCTTGATTAACCAATGATGTGATATGGCTTTTGTTTTTATCTTAGATTCTTTCCTCAAGTCCTTAAATAAACTTTTGAGTAAAATGGACTGATTGGAGATGTCAAATTGTTTTAGAGTAAAACAAGCGAATACTTTTCAAGTCATTGAAAACATGGTGGTGTTTTCTTTGTCAAAGTTGCTAATTTTCTTTAAACCAAAACGTTAAAGTCGCTATCTAGAATCTTGACCGTAGTTAAATATCGTACCGGTTCTTCTATTCAGTTGGGTCATATATGGTATCAAGGCTTGAACAAGACTATGTAAGCATGAGAAAATGAACTCGCGTTCGTGTTCTACTATGTTGCTTTCGGTGTTAGTGGCCAAATTACATTAGAATTTGTGATGGTATAGGAGAATGAGATGTCTGTATCTATATGTATGTGTATGTTGTTAGTTCATTTTCATTTAGATGATCTATAAAATGTCTGAATCTGTGTTTAGTGTTGGGTCCCTCATAGATAGTTGCATGTGATAATTGAGACCCTCCACTATGTGAGGTTGCGAGAGTATTTTATTGTCTGCAACTACCCCCAATTACTAAAACTTTCTTTGCCAGATATCTTCACGAAAAGACTGTTCCTTGATTCCTAAATCATGCATCTGATCAATTTTATTTTGTGGTTTCAACTTTCTTTTTTTTACTAAGAAAACCGATGTATGGTTTAATGTGTTTAGTGTCCTCTTTTGACCATCACCATAGTGATTCCACTTGTCCTTTAAACATTTTTTTTTTCCTGATTAGTGATTTCTTTATTGTTGTTTCTTCTTTTTTTCGTCTGCTTTTTGGTCTCTAAGATGGTAGACGGCTATACTTGTTTCATCATATGTTTTTGTTGCAGCTGCATATAAATCTTTGTTTTTTGGCTGATGATGATAATGCCCTGTAGGGTCCTAGTTTTCTTTTCCTTGCAACCAAAATTCAATGGAACATTAAAATAATAATTACCTTAAGTTTAGATTTTCCACTTCTTAATGCATGTTTGGTTTCCCTTCAATTTGGACTGTTTTGAAATCTTTGTGAATTACAACAGTCCTTATCAATCTGCTGACTCAGACATGGATTTGTTGATACATCCCCAATCAATGTACTGATACTTTTGGACATTTAGTATTTTTGCATTTTTGCAGTTTTAATTTCAGGAGTTTATACCGATTCTGCTCCCTAGTTCTTTTTTTTTTTTGGAAAGATTCCCTTGTTCTATTGTTTGCTGCTTCTGGCATGAGAAAGTGAAGGGCGTGAACAGTTGATAATGATTTTTCCTTTTCAGCAGTAACTAATATACTTTGGTGGGAATGAGACTGAACAGAGGAAAAAGCTAAGAGTGAGAGAGATCACAAAAAAAAGTTGATAATTATATTATATTTAGCACCTGCATCACTATCCATTTCTATAATTTACATCTCATGTAGGCAGTATGGAAATGGCAAAACAGAGCCACATTCTCTGAATCTTTGTTTTGGTTAATTGTACACTGCTTTGAGGATATTCTTGTTGTTTACTTGGATTACCACAATCTTTTTGGTTAGACATTGTGTGTAAATCTGTTTTTAGTGCTTGATCTTATTGTGCTTACCTTAATCACCTGTTTTTTCATTCTTGCAGAAGATTGTATATTCACAAGGAATTCTGAAATTTATAGTCTGTTGTCTAGATATACACATAGTCACAAGGAATTCTTGCAGAAGATAGGTAATAACAAATTATTCTGCTATTAGAAGATTATTCATTTCTTTATTTCATCATATTCTTACGGACCAAATCTTATACTAACCAGTTTTCGGGAGCATTGTTCTTGATTGACTGCTCACAAAGCAGCTGTAACAAGAAAACTTTGAAAGGTGGTTCTTCTTTGATAAACGAGTCGGCTGAAGAGAAATCTTAGATATCAATACAAAAAACCTACAATTATTATTCATTTGGAAGGTTGTCTGCTGTTAACATCTCCTTTGTTCAGACATCTTACGTCTTCAAATAAATTTAGATCCGATGGACCTTAAATCAAATCACACTGCTCCTGTTCTCACGGATCAGTCAACACTGGGAGTTCATAACAGTCTGTTGCAATACTCACCCAGAGGAGCAGCTTTCTCATCAAATTTATTATTAACTATACCAAGGAAAAAAACTGGAGTGCTTGATGATATTCGTTCCAGTGGTTGGCTGGATGCCATGATGTCCTCTTCTCCTCCTCATAAGAAGATAAACAAAGACATACAGAATGAGCTTCCTTTAGCTGATGCAGATTTTGCTTATCGCTCCTGGCTGGTAATTGTCTGTTCCTAAGAACAATTTGTTATTTATCTCTAACAAATAAGTCTGATGATGATCTTTCTGACCTGTGTTTCTTCCTTCTTGCAGCTTAAATACCCATCTGCTCTTACTTCTTTTGAGAAAATCACAAACTTTGCCAAAGGAAAGAGAATTGCCCTATTCCTGGATTATGACGGTACACTATCACCAATTGTTGATGACCCCGACTGTGCTTTCATGTCTAATAATGTAAGAAGAACTTCTTGATTGCTTAGAAGTTTTTAGTTGATCTTCTTTTAAAATGTCCTGTACATGAATAATCACCGAGATATTCTCTAATTTCATTGTAGATGCGTTTGGCTGTTAAAAAGGTGGCAAGATATTTTCCAACAGCAATAATTAGCGGGAGAAGCCGTGACAAGGTAATCGAAAGGATTGTCTTGTAAAACAGTAAAACATTTCAAGACGGTTTGTTTGTGTTGGTAGTTAAGATTTTTATTGTTTCATCTGATTATATGTCATTTGTGGATTTTGGTGATCCAGGTTTCTGAGTTTGTAGGATTAACAGAACTCTACTATGCTGGTAGCCATGGGATGGACATCATAGGACCCGTTACAAAATCTGCATGTGTTGCTCATTCAAATTCCATCAGGTCTACTGATGAGCAGGTAACTTTCTAACAAGTCGTCTGCAAGTTGATAATCTTTCTCCACCTCATGATTTGTTTAGTTTGTTTTAACCTACTTATGCTACTAACAGGGCAAGGAAGTTACTCTGTTCCAGCCTGCTAGTGAATTTTTACCAATGATTGAAGAGGTATGTATATATCTTGTACAAAGCAACAACATCAACTTGTTCTCTTTCTTTGTTCCCCTTTGTTAATGAGCATTTTGTTAAATTCATCTGAGCAGGTCTACGATTCCCTTGTTGAAAGTACCAAGGACATTGAAGGAGCTAAAGTCGAAAACAACAAGTTCTGCGTCTCCGTGCATTACCGTAATGTAGATGAGAAGGTACTATTTCATTTTTTCGCCACGAAGTAGCATACATTAGTTAGTAACTTGAATGAACAATTTTCCTTTTCAAGCTTAATGATATTGTTGCACCTTTCTTCTATGTTTAGAGTTGGATGACAGTTGCACAGCGTGTTCATGATGTTATAAAAGAGTTCCCACGGCTGAGGTTGACACACGGGAGGAAGGTAATTTTTGTATCTATCATGACCATTCTCAATCTGTTCTATTCTGTATATTTTCTGTTTGTCTAATTTTCATTTGGTTGACAAAGTTTAGGTTTTAGAAGTCCGGCCGATGATCGACTGGGACAAAGGAAAAGCTGTACTATTTGTACTTGAATCACTAGGTTCGTGAACCTTTTGTCTTGAAGGTCTTTGATTACTTATTGATACAAAGAACTTCAGTTTCTGAGCCACTTATGAAATAAAAATTGTTTCAGGACTAAGTAATTCCGACGATGTTCTTCCAATTTATGTGGGAGATGACCGGACAGATGAAGATGCTTTCAAGGCAAGAAATAGTCATTTCTTTAGCTGCATATTGTTCTGATCAGTTCTTGTAACTATAATTTTCTTTGTTTGTACAATTCACTGACCTTAGGATCTCTCTAAACAGGTTTTGAGAGAGAGGAAATGTGGTTATGGCATCATAGTGTCGTCTGCACCGAAGGAAAGCAATGCATATTATTCCCTCCGAGACCCGTCAGAGGTACAGTGTGATTAACAGTAATGCTTTGAAGAAATCAGGTGTTCTACTGCTTTTAATCTTCTTCTCCATTAACAATAGTGTGACATTATCTGTTACTTGTACCTTTTCCATTTCAGGTTATGGAGTTCCTCAACTCCCTGGTAATGTGGAAGAAGTCAAGTGGCTTATAACATGCGCAAAGAATAAAACAGAAAAACGTATAATCTTTGATATACTATACAACAGGAAAGCATATATCTCTATGTTTTTGAGTTCTATAGGAATTAGACCAAGCAGCTTTGAAGCAGACCTGCACAGGAACACATATAGGTAGTCACGTCAGGATCCTCCCCTACCGAGCAACCTTAGTCTGCTCAAAGCTTCTTGTCTTAATTGTAAATGTCTTTCTGATTACTTTCCTGTGATGCTCCTATTGTCAAGTATACTGATCATTCAATTCCAGTTTTGGTTCTTTGGAGATGATATAGTTCCCAACTATTTGTTAATTCTTTCTGGTTTAATAGAGAAATGCTTCATTTTTATTTCATGTTTCTTGGACACAGGCTCCTGATGAGATCACTGATATTGACATCTGAGCTACTGTCATTAAAAATCATTTAACTTCGACCAAAGATCATTTCATGGTTGAATGATGTAGTAATTTTAGTAATTTGTTAAATGTCAATCAATTAACACTATAATGTTGACTTTAAAGGTAGATGATCATCTATTGCCATTAAAAATTTTGAAGTCTTTCGTGAAAATAATGACACCTTTGACTATTTCTTCAACTCCAAGCAAAAAACGTTTTACATTTGCAGTTCTTCTGCTTCATGTGAGGGTAATTTAAAAGTTGAAGAACTTGGCTATATGTTTCAATCCCTGGAATGAACCCTTCTAAACTGTTTCCGGTTACTCAGAAACTGTTTTTCAGTTACCAGATCGAACACAACAACTTGGAGAAAAGTGGCTGTCAGATTTAGCTCTAAACACTAAATTGTTGATGCTGACAAGGATCTTCCATTTCATTTCCTTCTCTGGAAATGCAGAGAAATAGCTTTTCATAAGCCGATGCCATTTTGGTTGCAGTGAACAATTGCAATCCTCTTATCCTGGCAACTTCCCCCTTCTTCTCCAGAATTTCTCTGCCATCTTCCCATGCCTTGTAGAGTGCATTCTTTAGAGAAACCATGGTTGGTGAAAAGATGTAACCCATATCAACCTCAGTAAGAACAGACCCTGTGATGCTTGCAACTCTTGTGGCCATTATAGGTTTACCAGAAAGTATAGCCTCCAACAGAGTATGATCCAATCCCTGAGCTCGTAGTGTCGGGTTCACGAAAATGTCTATGGCATTGTAGAACCTAGCCAACTGAGATTGTTCTAGCGATCCCAGAACAATTGCATTAGATCCAAGATCTCTGTACCTTGCACTCCAAGGTCCATTACCAGCAATCAAGATAACAACATTGTCACGAAATGTGGAATTTTCAGTGAGCATCTGCTTCAAAGCTTCAAACATTAATGGATGCCCTTTATCCTTCACCAACCTCCCTGCCATACCGAAAATCAATGATCTTCTACTTCGTGGGATTCCGAACTTCTGATTAAATTCTATGCCCTTGACAGAATCTGGCTTGAAAACTTCCTCATCCACACCATTCAGAATAACATGAACTCTTTCTTCTGGGATCATGTATACTCTTTTCAAGACATCTCCAGCATGATCACTCGTAGCAACATGATGCATGTAGTCCGGGAAGAACTTGACCTCTTCCACAACCTTAATCACTCTTTCACTCAGTGCATATCCTTGTGGTTGTTTTGGATTCCGCAGAAGCTCTTCAATGATATCAGTATGAATGGTTTCATATGCAATACCATGCCAAGTAACAGCTAAGTTGCTCAAGTTGTGGGATCGGGTATGCAGGAGACTAACACTCTCAGTGTGGATCACATCAAATGGTTTCCCAGTTGAGTTTTGAGCTTCAAATTGTTTCCAGACTAAAGACTGGTCCAGATAACCAGCAGCTGTCAGCTTTGTGAGGTGGAAGTATAAGTTGCTATTTTGATGCCTTGGGAAAGACATGTTGGGGAGAGAAGAGGTGAAAATGTGAAGCTCATGCCCTCTTTTGGCAAGAGCAAGATGAAGGGTCAAAGCATGCCGCTCTAGTCCACCAGCTAACGATTGACAAGGCCATTTCTTGACGAAAACTGCAATTTTAAGGAGCTTTTGCGGCGGTTCCGAAGAAAACAAGAGTTGATTCCAGGCGGATGGAAAAGAAAGGAGATCAATAGGATGAGGATGGTTCTGATCCTGAAATGTCATTTGGCTTCTGGAATAGCAAGGGCCAGAGCAGCGACACCAGAAGAGGAACGAAACAAAGGAGAATGCAGATAAGACAGAAATGATGAAGCAGAAACAACGGAAACTGAAAACAACAACTTGATCCCTAGCCATCCAAATAATGAGTTCAAGACCATATCCTACCTCTTTCCCAGAGACAAAATCATTGAAACAATGAACAGATGGGAAACAGCATTAAGAATCTGTTCTATGCTAATCACCTCCATCACTCATATTTAAGTTCCAGAATGGCATCAGTGTGAATCGAAAGGCATACAAATCTTCAATTTGGATCAAACTTAAAAATCGGGAACTTGTCATTAAGCTCCTACATCAAATGTTGACTTCACAGATTAAGTTTATGTGGTGGAACAACTTTGAAGCTACTCTACTGCCATTTTCAATATCATATCATTAAAAAAGGGGACAAAATGAACCATTTTCAATACAATCGGAAATATAAAAATTGCAAATTGCATTTCTTTACTACTACCTAACCCACTAGATCTCATCGAACCAGTCAAAATGGCAAGCGATAACACGTGAAGAAGACTGATGTTAAGAATATGAAAAACTGAACAAACCGAACAAATGCCTGTCTCTCCACCACAAATGAAACCTTTCTTCATAAGCATTTACAGATTAAACACAGCAACCAAATGGATTTAACATTTCAATTCTTAATTTATAAAACTATATACATACATGAACTTAGAGAAATATGAGTTTTAGCTAACGAGTAAATGCATAAAGAACAAGAAAGACGAAGATAAACAAAGCCGAAGGTACCAAAATCACCAGAGGAGCAACAGCAGCTAAAGTATAGAGATCGCCACAAGCCAAAGTTCCCAACTTTATCTGCACCAAGTTCACTAGAGCCATCATCAAGAACCCGCAACCGAAAACAGAACCGAACCCAGAAAACAGAGTCCCTACTCTTAATGCCACCAAGTTGATATGAGCTGTAGACGCACCCAGACGTTCAAAGCTATGATCTTTGCCAATGATTTTGATTGCTTCTTTGATGGCCAAAGCGATCAGACTTGAAAACAAGAAGCAGCTAAAGGAGTAGACATGGAAAACCACTAGGTTCTCCGCGACGGCTGGACCAGCAGCGACGCAAGAAGCGTCGGTGACGAGGGTGGCGGAGGTGGGATACCATGTGAGACCAAGAAAGAGTGCTAATGTGAACAAAGAGTTGACGTTGACAATTCCATCTAATGCCATTACATGGACTTTGGTGGTGGTTATGAGATTGCTCCGAGACGTTGCGGTGGAGAGGGAAACATCTTTAGATGGTTTAGAAGCCATCTGTGGTGGTGTTATTTGTGAGTTTTGGTGTTTGTGGGAGGAAAGAGACGGAGGAGCATTGACGTTAAAGTAGGTGTTGATGGCAAGTTTGGTATCGGAATCATCGTCAAAATGCGATTGAGTGTCTTTCCCGGCCAGGGACTGAGAAGGTAAACACACCAAAAGGTATTCGCCGTTGCCGGGGATCGAACGCGGGTCGCCCGCGTGACAGGCGGGAATACTCACCACTATACTACAACGACTTGTATGACAATTGTGAAAAGGACGTTTAATAATGTTTGTGTGAACGGACTGAGAACAACTAAAAACATTTTCCCCGTTGCCGGGGATCGAACCCGGGTCACCCGGGTGACAGGCGGAAATACTCACCACTATACTACAACGACTTGATAAGTCGGCTATTTCAGTTAATATTTATTACCTTATAAATTTTAAATTTTCTAAATTATAATTTGATCCTCCTTTTATCTGCAAATTACTCTTTCACAGAAATGGTAGGAGAGTTTATTTTTAGTAATTACTCTCCAAAAAGCTCATTTCAACGAACTCCATTGAAAAAAAATGTAATAGGGACAAATCTTCCATGTCCTTGAATATAGTAAAGATGGCAATAATAAATTAATAACATGATAGTAAGTATCGAACTTTATAATTAGAAATGATAATATATATTGGATCTAATTACTTAAGGTTTAAATTTAAGTTTTATCAATTTTGATTAAACTTAAATAAGTTTGTTTGATTGTAAAGATTTAGCTCGGAAAATTTAAGAATGTCAATTAAAGTGAATTTTAAACTTTTTTAAATCAAATTCGACTCAATATTATTATATAAAATGTGAGTTTACTTGATTTGAACCGGATTAATTGAGTTTTAATTTTAACCTTATGTACAAAACAAGTAATTAAAACTTGGATTAACATGCGATGGTTGATTGCTATTAACAATAACAACTTCAATACACGAGGTTTTCTGTTTTGCGAGGGTTAACAAAGAAATATCAATTATACACAGCTTTCTTTTTGTATTTTACAATGGAGCTGTTTATGATATTTGAACCTGAGACTTTTTAATCATAAAAGAGTAATATTACTAGTTACTCTAAGGCTCACTCTTAACTATAAGTAAAAACGTATTTTACACACATTTCTAAAATATAATTTGAAGAGTAACTTCCACATCGTAATATTTACATTGAAGATATTTTACAATTAATTAACATTGCAACAATGAAATAAAAATATACTTAATTGTTTAACTTTGGTACTTTTTAATATAAGAATTAATCAATTTTATTTTGATTCAGGACACGCAAAAAAAAAGATATTTCAAGATTTTCTTGGTGTTTGTTGTGGTCGTGAGTTGAGATAAATCATCTTGATCTTTTTAATCAGATATCTTTTTCCTAATTTCTCTTTATATTTTACAAAGAACTTGTTTTTGATGTTCGAACTTGAGATCTTTTAGTCATAAAGGAGTTACATTACTTGTTGCTCTAAAGCTCGCTCTTAACTACAAATAAAACTTATTTTACACACATTTCTAAAATATAATTTGAAGAGTAACTTCCACATCGTAATATTTACATTGAGGTATTTTACAATTAATTAACATTGCAACATTGGAATAAAAATATAATTAACTATTTTACTTGAGTACTTTTTAGTATAGGAATTAATCAATTTTATTTTAACTCAAGGCACATTCACAAAAAAGTTATGATATTCCTGAATTTTCTTGGAGTTTGTTGTGGTCGTGCATTGAGATTAAATCGTCTTGATCTTCTTAATCAGAGATCTTCTTCCTGATTTCTCTTTGTATTTTACAAAGAAATTGTTTTTTATATTCGAACCAGAGATCTTTTAGTTATAAAGGAGTAACATTACTAGTTGCTCTAAAGCAAGCTTTTAACCACAAATAAAACTTATTTTACACACATTTCTAAAGTGTAATATAATTTGAAGAGTAACTTCTTCGTCGTAATATTTACATTGAAGGTATTTTATAATTAATTAACATTTCAGCAATGGAATAAAAATCTAATTAATTATTTTACTTGAGTACTTTTTAATATCAAAATTAATCAATTTTATTTTAATTCAAGACACACACACACACACACACAAGTTATGATATTCCTGAATTTTCTTGGAGTTATTTGTGGTCGTAAGTTGAAATAAATCGTCTTGATCTTCTTAATCAGAGATATTCTTCCTGATTTTTCTTTGTATTTTAGAAAGAAGTTGTTTTTGATATTCGAACCTAAGATCTTTTTGGCATAAATGAGTAACATTACTAGTCGCTCTAAAGCAAGCCTTTAATCACAAATAAAACTTATTTTACACACATTTCTAAACTTATTACAGGTTTCTAAAATATAATTTGAAGAGTAACTTCCACATTGTAATATTTACATTGAATGTATTTTATAATTAATTAACATTTCAACAATGGAATAAAAATATAATTAATTATTTTACTCGAGTACTTTTTAATATAAGAATTAATCAATTTTATTTTAATTCAATACACACACTCACAAAAGTTATGATATTCTTGGATTTTCTTGGAAATTGTTGTGGTCCTGAGTTGAGATAAATCGTCTTGATCTTCTTAATCAGAGATCTTCTTCCTGATTTCTCTTTATCTTTTACAAAGAAGTTGTTTTTGATATTCAAATTTGAGATCTTTTATTTATAAAGGAGTAACATTACTAGTTGCTCTAAAGTCAGCCTTTGAGTAAAAATAAAACATATTTTACACGCATTTCTAAACGATCTTCTTCCTGATTTGCTTCCTCGTAAAGTTCAAGAGTAGCTAATTCATCCCTTGTTTAATAATAATAATAATAATAATAACTTTTGTTTGTAAACAACAATATTATTAAAAAAACATAAAACATAGAGACAGAAAGATGATAAATCTAACCCTGAGCCAATAGGCTCCCTGTACACCCAAACTAACATCTTTCAATCTCAAAGCTAGTAGAAATACAAGAATCAACAGATAAAACTTCATCTAACCAACTAGGAGGACTAGACCAAGAAACATAGTGAGCTTGTAATAAAGTCGCCTTAGCAATTAATGCAGTGAGTTGCTTTATTAGCATCCCTATAATAAAATGATTTTTAAGATAAAATGATTTTTAAGATCAATACAATTTGACACAATAAGCTCCAATTTAGTGTCTGAAAAAGACATAAAAGTTTATAACAATTCATTTCAACCTTAATGATATTCATGCCCTTATCTTTAAGCCAAGATAAAACTTCCTTCAAGGCCAAGGCTTCAGCAACAACAGGATGCCTCACCATAGTAATCAAATTAGAAAAAGCTTTAATAAAGTTACCATTTTTGTCCTGTAAAATAGCAGCCAAACTAATGCTTGAGACTTTCGATAAAAGTGCAGTGTCAACATTACATTTCAACCAAGATGGGGTTGGTTTCTTTCATTTTCGTTGAGGTGGGATAGCAGGAGCACGAGATGAAACTTTCCCCTAGGCAACATGAGTCTGGTCCAAGAGGTAGTATAGTTATCAGCCAAAGAAATCACATTAATCCAAGAAACATATTTTTGTTGTCAAATAAAAACATTTTTATGATACCATAAATTCCATAAGATTGCGTTCATTTTCTACATATTTAATTTATTTGTATTCTTAAGAATGCCCCAGATGATATCTACTGGATGAGTATTAGCAAAATTCACGCCTTTAATATGCCAAGTGTTTGCAGCAAAAACATAGTTAAATAACACATGATTTTTATCTTTCCCAATTCCACATTTCGGGCACTGAGTATCAATAGGAACACCCCTTGTGACAAACTGTCTTTTATATGGCAAAAAATTTCTCAAAACGTGTCATAAAAATCTTTAATTTTAAGAAGGAGCGAACTATTTCAAAGATGGTTACAATCACCTTCAACAAAAAAATCACGAATATTTGATAATTTTTCTTTGGTAATTTTATATCCCGTTTTCACCTAGTAATTATGAGTTGATGAACAAAAAGCAAAAGTAAAATATCATAATTTTATTTTTTTTGAAAAATCTTGTTTTACAAAATCCACACCTACTTTTACTGATTAAATTTTTTTGTTAATTTGGATTTGC
>JANJEY010000007.1:60859575-60871060 GCA_024703695.1 Erythroxylum cataractarum
GCACTTCAGCTTCTTCCCAGTTTGTCTCTCAACTGAGGCGTGAAATTGTTTGAACACATCTAGCACTTGATCTTTAGCCTTCAGAGTATAAGCCCACGTTTTCTTGGAATGATCGTCAATAAAAGTCACAAAGTCTGTGCATTACTAGTGACTTCGGAAATGGTCTGCACAAATCTGAGTGAATCAGATCTAGAACATTTTTCATTTTAGATGGAGGAGAACTCCGGAAAGAAACCCTGTTTTGTTTCCCTGCTAGACAATCTGCACATTTCTTCTGATGTATCTGATTTAGACCAGATGGCATATTCCTCTTTACAAGCTGACTCATCCCTTTCGCACCAATGTGGCCTAGTCTTTTATGCCACAAATCAACTGTAGTATCATTCTCTACTGTATTGATAACATCACTGGAGAGCTTTGCCTGCGTCATATGCAGTCTTGAGTGTTTCTGACCTCTGGCCACTACTAACGAGCCCTTAGTAAGCTTTCATTTTTCGTTTCTAAAAGTATTTCGGAAACCTTCATCATCTAGCCTATTTACAGAAATCAAGTTCAAACGCATATCAGGAATATACCTGACATCTTTCAGCAACAGTTTTGAACCATTTGCTGTCTTTAAAGAAACATCTCCTCTGCCAACAACATTTGATAGATTTCCATTTGCCATCTTAACAACGCCATAATTCCTAGGTGTGTAAGATGAGAAAAATTCTCTGTGAGATGTAACATGAACATTAGCTCCACTGTCAACTATCCAACTTGTTTCTTGCGACAGTAGGCTGAATATCTCTGTATCAATAATAAGGTTAAATACATCAATAATGTTACCTTGTTCATCATCACTGCTTTCTTCTTTCTTCACATCTTTGCCTTTTTCTTTCTTCAATTTTAGGCAAAATTTCATGATGTGGCCCTTCTTCTTGCAGTAATGGCATTTCACATTTGCATATCTGTTTGACTTTCCTCTGCTTTTGTCTCTGAACTTTGGACCTCTGGATTGACTCCTTTCTCTATTTTCTGTAAGCAGAACATCTGAATATGATGAAGAGGTTGCAGACTGTGATTTACGTTTCATCTCTTCATTTAGTATACTGCTTTTAACAGACTCCATATTTAATACGCCATTTGGTGCAGTATTTATCAAAGACACCTTTAAAGTCTCCTAAGACTCTGGTAATGAAGCTAGCACCATCAAAGCAATCACCACGTCGTCAAACTTTATGCCCATCTTTGATAATTGATCAACCATTCCTTCCATATTGTTTAAATGATCAGTTACAGAAGTACCATCTTGGTATTTTACCTGCATCAATTTTGTCAGATAAAATAATTTGTTGTTGCCGGTCTTTGAAGTATACAACTGCTCCAACTTATTCCATAACGTTCTTGTATGAGTCTCGTTACAAATGTGATTGTACACATTATTATCGACAAACTGTCGAATATAACTACACGCTCGTTCATGCTCAAACTCCCATTCTTCGTTGGACATCTCCTCCGATTTAGTTGTTGAAAATACCGACAAATGCATCTTTGTAATCATCAAGAGATCCTTCATCTTGATTTGCCATATACGGTAGTTACTACCGTTTAAATTGATTATTTTGTTCGTCTTCACCTCCATTTGTCAAATTAATCCAAATTTGAGAAATCTGACCTCAAATATGGAACCAGGACGTCAAAATTTGGCAGAAAAATGTCTTTTAAATTTTCACAACGGGATCAGAATAGTGTCATCGGATCCCACCAGAATAGTACTACGGGACTCGATAAATAGTAACTCGTCGGATCCTACTGAAATAATGCCACAGGACCTGATAAATAGTAACTCAAATAGTATCATGGGACCCAGTTACTATTGCTGCGTCACTTTTGCAAATTAATTAAAACAACGTAAACTACTATTTAGCACTATTCATCACCTTTTTCGTTTTACGTCAACTTTTCAAACAGAACACGCCAAAAAATTCGTGTAATTTTCTCTTCCCAATTATGTGCTTCTTTTCAAAAAATACCTCCGATGAAAACACATCTCTGATACCACTTGTTGGGCGTAGCAGGTGTATTTTGTGAAAAGGAAAAATAAAATGAACAACATGGACACAGGATTTTTAACGTGGTTCACCCTTAACTTTTAGCTACGTTCACGAGCAAAACTTAGAATATTTCTTCCACTATTATAAATAATGGGTATACATAGATAAATCAAAATAGTAGCTCACAAGATGTTTCCCAACCTAAAAATACTAACCTCATTATTTTGTCACTCACCAACCCTTTAGGATTATATTTCCTAACTTCAGAGCAAAAACAGTGCTCTTGCTTTCTCTTTGTTTTCTCTCTATATTTCTGTGTGTTGTTTGTGAAGTGGGGAGTGTCTTATATAGGCACTCCACCGCTTGAAGACAGCTGCCTTGCAGCTGTTTTGTTTCTTCTCTTCAACAAATGCTGCGAGCGGCTTCAACAAACTTCCATCCAACATTGGTAGGTGACGCATGCCTACCATTTGCATTCAAAGATGATGTCCCTCCATGTGAGAGGGACCCATCTAACAGGATGTTGGAAGTTAAACATGATTTATGAATGGTTCATGAATTAGGAATACGAATGGTTCATGGAGTTACGAATATGAAGAGTTCATGAAATTTGAAGATGAATGGTTGTGAATTTATGAGTATTTTAATTAGGTACTTAGATCAGTGAGTTGAAAAAGAGAGGAAAACAGTGTTGCAGTACAGAGTTTGTGAGAGTCTTTGTACCCTTTTCTTTCCAACAAAGAAGCTTTATTTTTCTCCTCTATATATATCCTTGTTTGTGTTGTATTTGAGTGTGTCTAATCATAGGAATTGTCAACACTGGATAGTTTTTGTGTGGTCAAGCTACTAACTAAGGGTAATATCCCAATCAATCAAATCTCGTCGCTTTTGACTACTGCTAGAGAATGGCTAAATCGTGACTAGCTAGTGCGAGTTGTTTATAGTTACAAAGAAGGAAATTGTGCAACAATATGGCCATAAATCTCCCTCTTGGATATCATGAGTTTTCTATTGCTCTTGTTGGCATTTTTGACACTTTACAGAGGAATAAGGTTAGAGTTGACTTCCCCGATTATGCCATTAAGTTCAAGTTAATTGGAAGTTCGAATTCAAATTTACGAGAGTCATCTCAATCTAATTCGAACCAATTTAAATAAAATAATATCGTTTTAGTTTTTTTTTTATCCCATAAGATGTCTTAGGAGAATCTCAATTTTTGGAAGGCATCTTTAAGCCATTCATATTCAAACTAATCTCCGTTTACATCGGATCAACTTAATTGTAAAGAGTAAAGTGTTGGCCAAACAAATTTTTTTATTTTAAGATTCGAACTCGAGACTTTTGATTAAGAGATTTAATTATCTAAATTGTTTGGATCAAACTCTGATCCAATAATTGAAGTCCAAAAATTTCTAATCGAACCTGAGCTGTCGTTCTTACCTAATATAAGGACTCTAGTTAAATTTATCAAATAACTTATTCAAAACATCTTAATCGTGACATTTCTTTCTTCACACATCAATAAATTGGATAAGTTCCAACTTCCAATGAGACAAACAAAGAACAAGAAGGATTTGATTGAGTAACCATTCGTTTTAACTAAAATCATCATCACAATTCACAACCCTCACGTAAAGCAAGCTAATGAGTGGAGGCGTACTTGTTAATCAACGCAAGTGCATTACTAGTAACGTGAGCAACACTCACAATCCTCTCCTTGATAGAAGTTTTCACCCTACCGTTCAAGGCCTTACTCTCGAACCCATCAAGACAGGTGCCTTCGTCGGTCAAAGCAGCACTAACCCATGTCTGGATGTTGCTCATACGCCACTCGAAGTCCTTACCTTTAGAACCACCTGCCTTCTTCAGCTCTTTAATGGACTGACTCAGGCTGTCCATGGAGTCATCAACCTCTTGAACACAGTCCCTGAGGGCTGACCTTTCACGATCCTTGAGTCCACCGAGTTTTGTGAGCATGCGCACGAATTTCCTGGTGTTACCAACTCTTGACAAGCTCACCGACAAAGCTGTGTGAACCAACAGGCGTTGGTTTCTTCTGATCAAAGTGGCAAAAGGTGACAAAGACTGGAAGCACACGGCGGGATATGTGGTGGCGTTGCATGAGGATCTTACAAAACTTAGAGAACTAGGTGTAGTTGCAGCAGATTTTGCTGTGCTTGAGATATATAGAGAGATCAGTAACAGCAGATAAAGGGTTGGTGATGATTTTGCCATGTTTTTAGATCGAAACCTTTTTGTGGGTTGAAGAGTGAATGAGTTGATGTTCTTGGGAAGAGAATGAAGTTCAGGGGCTTCAGTTTTATTATAGAAGGGTTTCAACAAAGCCTTGATTCTTTGCCATGTGAGCCGACTTACTATTTTGACAAGTTAGTGCTAGAACATGTAATTTCTTTAGCTTGCAAAAAAAAAAAAGGCAACGCAGAACAAACATACAGACGTGGAGGCTTAAAAAATTGTAATATGCCAATTCATGTGGGGCAATTAACAGGTAATATATCAATTATATAATAAATCAAGGACCCTTAAAATAAATTATAAAAGATTATTTAATGATTGAACAAAGAGCCACTTCCTACTATGTTCTATTAAATTTTATTTACATATGTAGTCTACAAGTAAGGGTAAGGCTGTGTAATTTTAGACCTCTCCAGATCTCGCTTCACTAAAAAATTTCATGCTGGATGTGATCTACATAAATGTAGGGACAAAATTAATTGACATAGGGTTAGAACACCCTAACGGGAACAGAATGCTCCAACCCCAAACTCTGTAAGGTTTGAGTTTTAAATCTCTTAAGAAACTATAAATTAAATTTGATTTGGCTCCACTAATTCTCCGCTACTCTATCATTAATCATTCTCTAATTAGCTTAGATGAAATTATTAAAAACTAAATCAGTTCGGTCGGTTCAACTGTAAAAATCTCGAATCGTTTAACTTTTCAGTTTAGTTTTCAAATTTTGAGCTCGATTTTGCTTTAATAACTCTTGTTTTTAAAAAATAATTAATTTATTAATTAATCAGTTAATTTTTTAAATAATAAGATCTTATAAACTAAAATAAATCAATTAATTTTTATTTAACAATATTTTTAATTAAATTTCAAATTATTCGATAAATAATAACAATCATATTTCAAATTCTTTAATTTTATCCATCCTTTAGCCAATTTTATAGATATCTAATATTGGTTGAACACTTTAACCTTAAATTTCTTGTCTTATCGATTTAATTTTTGGTTTAGTTTTGAAATCATTGTTTAAATAAGTTTAATGCAAAGAAGTTTCAAGTAATCTAATATTTTCTGGTGTTTGTTGACACTTCAACGACAGCACCAACTCTCATTTAAACCTATGTTTAATGCAATATTTTAGAGTATAATTAAAGATTTGAGGGAACATAACAGCAGAGCCTATGAAATATAAATGAAACATTACGAGGACGGTGTAAGAATTTATTTTATTTTATTTTTTTTAGTACAAAGGGACATACTAGACTAAATTAACGCATTGCACGAGCAAAAGTCACCGCTTGCACATCGCGGCAGAGCAACTCCAAGGCTCCGAAGGGCAGCTTTTGGTTAGTGTTGGCCCGGCCGAAATCCTTTTCGGTTAGAGAACCCTAACGTTTACAAAACGTTCAAAATATATTTTACGCTGACGAAAAATCTAACCAAAGTTACTCTACGTTAGTTAAAAATCATGTCATGTACAAACTAATGTTATATTCTTTTTCTAAATAAAAGTGAGTCCTAAAATTTTAATACTCGTCATTTTATCTTTCACAAAATTCCTGATTCTTCAAACGTTCAGTTGACTCCTAAAAACTTCTGATTTGAACATTTTGTAAAAGTTAAAATTCAAATGGAACATTAGGTTTTAAAATATACATGTGGCCGATGTTAAAATGATATCATTTTAATTATACCGAACAAAACGAAAGTTTTGTAGTTAATCGATTCTTTAAGTATCAACGTTATTTTACTTAAATTAATTGAAATCGATCTCTGAACTAAAATTTGGTTAATTCAAATTTAACCTGTTAATTTTATATTGAGATTGAACCAAAATTGTCACTTCTAATCTTGACACTACATTCTTTTAATTTTTAGTAGAGAATCTTACATTAAATTAGAGCACGATGTGGAATTGAGTAATTGTGATTGTCCTAATAATTCATCGGATGTAGATGCTTTGATATTTTTGGCAGATTTAGAAGAAAAAAAACAAATAATAGAGGAATCCTATGATGAGTCATGATGAATGCACAAGACATTAATGAGTAATATTGAATTCAACCCCCTAGATAATATATAATTTCAAAAGATACATTAAGATTTAGTGTTTGATTAGTTCCAGAACTCCAGTTTGTGCCTTTTCTGCGCATTTTGCATTCACAGATTGCACTGAAGAATGACTTTTTTGTTGATGTCTTGTGGAAGGCTCCTCAAAGAGCTTCCAATTCTTAGAGGTCAAGAGTTTGAGGCTCAAAACGACAGGTATTTTGAGAGAAGGTCACGACGAGACGAACTATTTATCATTATGATAGATGTCAAGTAGAAGTGCGGGGATGCATGCAGCTGATGCATGCAGCTGAGGCATCTTAACAGCCTACTAGATTTAAACCTTATTCCTATCAAAGCCAATCATCTAGATTCTCTTCAAGTTCCTCAAAATTATTGATCAGACATGTAAACTGGTTGGAACCAAATAATTTACTACTAGTTAACACTAAATAATGTAAATCAGTAAAGATTCATGTAATTTCAAGAATCACAGTATTAAAAATTGCTACTCAATAACAGAAAATGCATCCATCTGCCAGGAAGCTAGTGTATTCTACATTGAGCAATCAGGAAAAGAGTGAGTGATCAGGAAGGGCATCATTCAGAACGACATAGATTGATACAAGCACGTACTCTATTTCCAAATTTGGTATAACCCCGGTCTCTGCTACAATCTAAGTTCTCCAAAGGTGTGTGTTGATGTTGTATCCTCACTACTTTCAAGACTCTTACGCTGAAGATTCAAGTGACTACATGTATTGTGATATCATATTGCTCGTGCCCTTTAACAGGAACCGTCAACTTCCCATAGTTGCCTATGGCAAAAGTAACTACATCAATCATTAAAATAATGTCGAGTTATTCAGCGCAACATGCTGGTTTACAAGTTTTTAACAACTAAAAGCCATAGATTCATCCCCCATTCTCTAAGTTTCAGGGCATCAAAAAATTGAGGCTGCATTTTGTTATACAATGAAGAAAAAGACTAGTGCTACTATTGCCAATGAGCTCAAATCAATCGATGGTACCAAGATACAAGTTCAAATGAAGTCATCAAGCTGTACCAAGTTGAGAATCATGAAAGGATATGAACATACCTTGCAGGAGGTAAAAAGAGGGCGAACTTGTTCGAATACTTCATCTTCATCTTCATTTATCCTAACATTAATCTGCATACATTGTGTCCTATGGTTAGGCAGCATATTAAATGTTTCCTGCATATGAAAATGAACAGTAGAGAAGAGAAGAAATGCTTCCAGGCTACACGGAAACTTAACACCTGATGCACCTATTAGGATTTTAAATCTGACAATCAAACTCAAAGATGATGACTTCAATACCTTGTCCATTGTAGACGTACCTTGTGAAGTATTCCTTTCATGGTGTAATAATCAATAATAGGAGCACTTGTTGTTTTAAAGACATTGATACGTTTCTTGATCGAATCTGTATGCTCACTAATCCCACCCTGTCAGTAAGTAACAACATACTAACTACAATAGTTTTAAAGTTATTAGATTCAAATGATACGTATAATCAAGAAGTACCTCATCACTGAATTTCACCCTCCTTATCATCTCTTCTTCTGGACAATCAAAAAGAAGTACCATATCAACCTCTTTTTTAACCTCAATCCAGAGCAACATGGTTTCAAAAAGAAACTGGTTTCATTAATAACCATTCAAGTATAAGATCGTGCAAAAGTGATTGAAAATCTAATACCAAAAGGAATAGGTGACATTAAAGATTGATAGTAAACTCACCATTGGAGCAAATGCTTGGTGAGGAATAAAAATGTTCTACAATTTTAATTATTAAGAATAGAATGATTTCCTAAGTGTGAAGCTTTTTCTCTACAATAGTGATTCTTCGATAATTAGGAAATGATTCCTAAACTATAGAACTGATTTCGAGAAACTTATTATTTGATTACAAAAATTTTCTTTGTTTCAAATCCTACGAGTGATTCTTAGTTCTTCACATAAACCTTATGCGTAATTCCTAGACCTTCCATTGTTTTAGTTCCTTATTTCATAAATTCCAACCCTACAATCTTATATTCCAGCACAATGAAAACCTTCCAGCAGCTCTAGATCTTAAAATTTATACATATCTTATCAAATCTTTAGGATGTCACCATTCGTCCTACATCAAAATGCTATAATGAGAAAAGCTGCAAAGATTCACAGACTATAAAAGTAAAAGAAAACTCACAATTTGTTCGAATGTTTTGTGGTTATCTTCGCTTCGGGGAAAACCTTCGATGAGAAACCTACTACTGCCACTTGATTCCATCCCCCTCTTGTATCAGTTTAACCATTACCTCTGACGGAATAGTTTTTCCGTCTTTAAGTGTATCAAGAATCACATTCCTGAATATTGATTCCACCATAAGATGTCAAACAAAGAAATGAAGCATAATGGAAGCAAGGACCTATCAACAACAAGAATGAGGTATAGTTACAAATATTCATTGCTAGCCACTATTTGCTCCTAAGCAATTCAAGGGCACATAGATGTGTGAAGCCAAAACTTCGAGCAATTTTTGAACATTGTCTAGTTTTCCCACTAGCAGGGCCACCTGAAACCCAGGGTATAGTTAGCAGCCATTCAAAGATTAAAGCATCAGAATCGAACATGATACCAAGCAAGTCAATGTATGAAACTTATCAAAAGGCACCACCATTACAAGCTCAACTTCAATTGGAAAGCAGGCAGTAAAGCTTATAAATCAGCTGTCGTTTTGGATCCAGGCATCCCGAATGAGTTTAATGGAACTCCTTACCAAACATGGGATCGGAAACATGCATCTATTACAACCTTTAATTGTTAATATCAATCAAGAAAAGCCGATGCTCGTATTAATTTCAATGCATCTTCCATTGTCAACACAAATTGAAATCTTTCTAATCTCACTACTAACTACATTTGATGTTAAGTGAGAATTAGCAACTAGAAAACGTCCCCCGCCAACAAGAAAACATCTATCTTTCAATCAAAGAACAATGGTCTCATCAATTAGGGTTAATTAAAGTGGTAAAGAGAACAGGTAATATCATAGGCCCGATTATTACCTATGACAAAAGCTAAAAATGGGCTCTTGTCCTTCACGGATGTTACAATTTCGTCCTGAAAGCAAGCAAGAAACCTGTAAAGCTATGCAATTGCAATCCCTGGTTGGGACTCAAAAGCCACACAAAAGATAATATTGATGATGCCCTTAAAATAAACGAAAAACAGTAGCAATTCTACAGCCAGAAAATGCAACATCACACAAGTACCTCAGAGGGCTCATCAGCGAGAAAAGCTTTCGGAATCTTCAACCTACTAGCTCCTCTCTGGAAGTTAACATTCAATACCACAACAGTGTAAAGCCATGACTGCAATATCTATACTAGACTAAGAAAGTTCACAACTTGGAGCATTGAAAACTGAAAAAAGAGTGTCAAAAGGAGGCAACTTTGCTAAGTAAGGTTGATCCCGTGGATGAAGTTTCCGGAGCAAGTGAAACCACGCGCCTCCACGTCGTTTTTTATTTTCCTCTACTTCGCGCCCCCTGTCCTCGTGCTCGTTCGTTACGTAACTGGCGATCCAATATCCAATGGGCTCTTCTTACAAAGACTCTGGGTCAGGCCTTCTTTGGGCCTAAGAGATCACTTTCTTCCGTTTTAAAATACCGCAGCTAATGTTGAAACTTGAAAGAGTTTTTGGTATCGTTCCGTTCTGACCGGTTCCGGTCAGAATGTATCATATTAGACTAAAATTGGTATAAAGTGGAGGGTTAGTTATATCAAGTTTAAATGCTGATCAGTTAATGGAATATCGATACCTTCGAGAATATTTTTCACCGGAAAAAACGTCTCATGGCTCGCTTGGCCGGTATCCAACAACCCTCGGAGGATTCTGACTCGTCCTCCCTTCAGGCGCTTAAGGTCTATCTGCAGGTTGAACTCGAACAAGTTCTGCTTCAAGAAGAACTCTTCTGGCATCAATGCTCGCGCAGCCAGTAGCTCCACGCGGGCGACAGGAATACTTCCTACTATCATGCTCTCACTTCTTCCAAGCATCGGCAAACACGCATCACTTCTTGCACCGCTGAGGACGGCACTGTATACACTGACCCTCAGTCCCTCAAAGACCTAGCCCGTAGGCATTTCAAGGCTCTATACTGCTCCGAAGACCCCTCCCTCCCCGCTTGGCCCTTGTCCAGGCGATTCCCCCCTCTCCCTTCGCACGCCACAGATGATCTTAACCGACCTTTAAGTAAAGCGTCTGGCTTTGATGGGTTGCCTGCTTTATTCTACCAATCCCAGTGGACCACTATTGGCCCTTTCGTGACGAGCTTTCTCTAGAATATCTTTAGTCATGACCTCTGGGACTCTGAACTTAACCGTACCATTCTAGTCCTTATTCCCAAAATCCAGTCCCCTCTTCGCTCTCACAATTCAGGCCTATCGCTCTCTGCTCTATTTTATACAAATGCCTCACAAAGATTCTGGTTAATCGAATCAAACCGTACCTCAATGACCTCGTCACTCCCACTCAGTGTAGTTTTGTTCCGGGACGCATGATTACCGACAACATTATCATCACCCAGGAAGTCATTCATTCTATGCGTTGGAAATTGAGGCGCAAGGGCCTCATGGCCATTAAAGTGGATTTGGAAAAGGCCTACGATCGGCTTCATTGGGCCTTCATCCACGACACTCTCCTCGATGTGGGCCTTCCAGACCATCTTATTACTTTTGTCATGCACTGCATCGCCACTGTCTCCCTCCAAGTTAACTGACAGGTAGGGGTGAGCATTCGGGTTAATCGGGCCAAATTTGCACTATTCAGGTAAAGCCCGAATTATCCGAATTTTTTTTATGTTACCCGGCCCGAACTCGAAATTGTAATTACCCGAAATTTTCGGCCCAAACCTAAAATGGAACTTACCTGGCCCGAACCCGAAATTGTAATTACTCGAAATTTTTCGGCCCGAACCCAAAATAGAACTTACCCGGCCCGAACCCAAAATTGTAATTACCCGAACTAGTCCGGCCTAAACCCAATATTTTAATAACTCGAACTTACCCGGCCCGAAAATTTTGAGTTACCCGAAATAATATAAAAAGAAAGAGTCCAAATATTACAATTGACTA
>JANJEY010000007.1:60887146-60898726 GCA_024703695.1 Erythroxylum cataractarum
AAATTTATATATTTTAAAAATATATTTTAAATTTAATTATATTTATTAATAATTATTAAATTAATTTATAAATTAAATTAAAATTGTGATTATTATTTATTATTATAATTTTTGAAGACATAGTTAAAAATATACAGTACAATCGTATAATATGATATTGGATAATTTTGTAATTTAAAAAAATTAAGTATTATTTTATAAATTTAAAAAATTATCCAAAACGGTACCTAATATTGACCAATACTGGTACAATGCCGTACTAAAACTCAATTCGGTACGGCATTCGTAACTAAAATTAATCTAAAATTAATATATGATATTTGAATATTTTGTATTCATTTAAAGAGTAGTAATTACGCAAGTTTTGATACTTAAATTATTATTTTATGATTTTAACATAAAGATAGGGATAATAAATTAAAAAGTATTAAAATATGTTTGAATTTATTTGTTTTGGTATTTTTTAATTCTTAATTACGTGTTTAACATGTGAAAATCAATATTTAAAATAATTACATAGTTCTTTGTCTTTGTTAATTAAATTACAAGTTCTCATCTTCAGAAGTTCAGATCTTTTGTACCCATTACTCTGTTACAACCTTGTTTCTGCCTTAAAATGAGATTGTTTAAAATATAATAGGGACAGAATTTTAGGCAGAAACAGGATTGGAATAGAGTAATAGTTACAGAGAATTTGATACTATCTCAGAGAAGAAGCAAAATATGTAAGAAAAGGAGAAAGAAAAAAGAAAAAAAAAAGAAGATTTTGGATTAGGATTTATAGATAATATGTACAAGAGTTGCAGTAGTCACAAATATGAACTTAAACTGCTGACTACACTTCTCTTAAACCTTAACAACTGGTTTCTGTGTCACTATTATCATCCCCTTAACAGGTCCATCCTCAAGAAGCTTGGAAACAAAGCTTTCTAACATGGATTTACCTCAAGAAGATCAATGTCTTTTCTCAGAGAGATTCTTAAATTTTCGCATTCGAACTTCCCCTGAAAATGAATTGAAGATCAGGAAAATCTTTAACGGGACTAGAGCACAAACCAGGTGGATGAAAGATCATTTGGAAACAAGAAAATGGCGTATCAACTCTTGAAGTTTAGCAATGAAGAAGAATAGGTAGGAGGTAATACTCACTGCAACATCCAACCGGTTAAGGAACAGAAGTTTTGGAGGCATCTGCTGCTTCTCTGGCATTCTTGATAACCATATCATAATTGATAGAAGCTAGCTGAGACAAGTTCTGCAAATACAAGAATAAATTCTTAAACAAAAGGCAGTATAGAGACTTGGCTATGATTATTCAAGATGTCATAAAAAGCATACAATGTAGTACTACCTTTTATTGGGTTGTTGTCGAGTTATTTTGACATAAACTATTATGTGAATGATTATTAAATATATGACAGAATCTTTAGGACTACTTTGATCCAACTTTAATATTGAATTTGTTAAAATAACTATACAGAGACCAAGAGTTCGAAAAATCATATAAAAAGTTTGTATCTTTTGCCTTTACTAAAGCTTACTAGAGATATCATGCAAGCATAAATTCAGGCCCATGATTGAGTATTAGTATGTAATTCCAGGAGACGATCTTGAAAACCTTCCCAGTTGGGCACTAGAAATCCTTAAACAAAATGTAGGAATGGAAAGTCTCACCTTATACGAGAAATTACTGAACGAATACTTCACAGCAAGAGTTGGACCGCTGAAGTCAGCTAAGCTACCACATTCGTCTCCCTGCATAAGGCAGTTGTTAGTTCGAATTGAAGATGAGTTGATTGCAGTAAAAAGATTGTTCTTAAACAAGATGGAAAGTGGTATTGAAGTATTGGTCTTTGTCAATTCAGATAAGATGCAAGACATAACATTCATTGGTTATTTTGTAATCAGAAAGTATCAACAGCAATTTTGATAACTACATCTAAGAGTTGTCGATATAAAGACAAATGTGAAGATATAGGCAGATTATGAAAACTGAGTTCTATACATACGTCTTCGTCGTGCGTATTACTGAATGAGCCGCTACTGCTGCATGTGTCAGTCAAGTCATCAAAATCACTGGCTCCATTAACATTTTCTTCTTCTGGATTCCAAATATACCGGCTCATAAAGTAACTTGTGTCATGCGCTTCTACGGATGGTATGAACATAGCCTGCGAACAAAAGGAAGTTCAGTGTTCTAGATATGGTGATAATTTGCAGACAAAGAACAGGGTATTTAAGCCAAAACAACCTTTTGCCTTGCTAGCGTATCCCAGTTAATGTCCCTAAAGAAAGGGTGCTGCTTCACCTATCAGAAAATGTACCCAATTAGTCTCAATTAATTGCCTACTTATGCAAGCAGTAACGATGGTTGTCAAGACTACCTCAGTGGTTCCTGTTGCTCCCAATCTTTGTACTGGGTTTTCGGTCAGCAATCTGAAAATTGACAGGTTAAGCATTTGAAGGGATATCAATCACTTGAACAGCATCATACCAACAATGAGTTCTAGAAAGCGTGTATGAATCTTACTTATTTATCAAATCATAAGCTTCATAGCTTATCTCATCTGGGACCTTGGGCCAAGGTATGTCTCTGTTCATTATATTGTCAAATATTTGCTGCAATAAATAGGCACCATTAGAATGATACCAATTGCAGTATTGGATACAAGCATGTTACAGTATAGGATACAAGTTTTAAATGACTAGAACTAACATTTGTGTGTATTTTCTATAGTAACAAATCCTAGTTCATTTTGAAACACAGAACAGAACATGGTGCCAAGGAAGTTAGAACAGTTTCAATAAATTGCATTAGGCACTAATAAGGGTACATTGGTGAATGGTCTATGGTGCAACAAGGGATGACTGGCCCTACCTGTGGAGTTTCTGCATTGAATGGAGGAATACCAACAAGCAGCTCAAACAAAATGACGCCCACAGACCACCAATCAGCAGTTACACCTTCAATGAGGAAACTAGAATTAATGATCAATTGCTAATAAACAAAAGCCTTAATCAACCTTATTAATAATAACTACGAACCATGTCCCATGCCAAGAAGTATCTCAGGTGCCAAATAATCAGGAGTGCCTACAACTTCATGCTTTTGACGCTGTTCTCTCCTGGATGAAAATTGACTTTTTGGTTCATCAGCAAGAAAACCAGAACTACCGAGTGATGGCCCAGATAAGTCATCCGTACTCTTGATGAGACCAACCTTTGACAGCCCAAAATCTGTCAACTGTATCAGAATGGATTAGAGGATCTTAAAAAATGCCCAGCAATATTAACATTTTGCTATTTTTCTTTTTTTTCCAAAAGATAGTCCACAGGCCAAAGGAAACAGTTAATAACTTCATGTTCAATACTTATGAGAGAAAGATTGATCCTATCTTTCCGGTTGTTAGAAAATATTTGCCAAATGTCAACCTTGATATGACCATGTTGACTGATCAACAAGTTGTCCGGCTTCAGGTCTCTATGAATAATATTCAAAGAATGCAAATATTCCAGAGCTAGAACCTGTAAAACAATAACTGTTGGTTGATAACAAAGAAGAAAATTCAAGGAAAGGCAAGCAAATAATCAATCTTTCCCACTACAGAAGGAAATGCATAAGTAAGCCCTTACAACTTCTGCAATATAGATGCGGGCCATGTCTTCATCCAAGCAGCCCAAGTTTCTCAATAAAGAGAAAAGATCTCCACCATTTAAGTATTCCATGACAAGATACAAATTTTCCCTGCATGTGAAGGAGTAGAAAAATCGAACCTGTTCATAATCAATCACAGAGTCATTAGGACAGTAGTTCACTATGCCTTGCATGTTAAAAGTGGTTGTACATTTTAAGGCCTGCATACCACAAAAGGATTCCGAACTGTTATTAGGATGTCACGCTCTGCTAATATACTTTCAACAGCATTTTTTCGGATCATGTCAGCCTTCTTTAGAACCTGCAAAATTGTCCTCAGGATATCAATTCCATCAAGAAAATAGGAACTTGAACATGCCAATATCATTTTAAGCCTCTGAATTCAATATACATAAAGGCTAACCACGTAAAAAAGTATAGCTCAAGTGATTAAAAGGTAGAAGCATTTCCTCAAGTGCTAAAATTTAAACTTCAGAGAATGTGCAAGGGCAGGAGATTACAGTCGATACAGATGGATTCTATTAAAGGAAAAACATGAAATATGTGAACATACTTTTGATTGACAGTCATAAGAAATAGATGAAATGTGCTGTTATTCAGAAGTAACCATGAATGCAGAAGATCATAAAACAGGCAGAATAGAAAAAGAAGGCCACATACTAGTGAGCAACAAGTTAAAATTGTTTCACCGTTTTCCCGAAAGGATGAAATAGAAATTCATATCCACCATTTGAGGACCAAATATTGTTCAGTATATAATTATCACATCGACAAGGAATAAGAGTTAATAAGAGTTCATATACAAGAGATAATGCTTCAATAGTTCTCTAATTGCCATTTGTTTATTCTCACAAATACTGACCTTTATAGCAAACAAATCGCCAGTCTTTCTTTTCCTGGCAAGGAAAACACGCCCAAATGCCCCTCTGCTGATTGGTTTTATTATCTCGAAATCTTCTATAGAAGTTCGGTCCTTAGAACATGGATTGATAGGGCTTGCACGCAAACTGCGAACACCCTCATCTTCCACAGAACTTTCATCATCAGCTAAATGATTTGATGGGTTTTCATCATCTATTTGGGCACATAATTGTACATACTTTTCCCTGCAAAATTCCATGTAGTCATACATTTATAGTAGAAGTAGCATAAACAGCCCTAAGCCATTGAACTTCTGAAACTTTAGCATCATTGACAAAGTTTGAGATGAAAGACCAACTTACTGCAACAATTTCTCAATACGTCTGCCAAAAGTCTCAATAATGAGAGCATCCACCTTCCTGTCCTGGATAGCATATTTCAGGTCTTCTAGACGTTCAATCAAACATTCTAATGAGCTATAGTCATTTCCGTTTATCTTTGCAATGGAACGAGCAAGATCAAGTAGCTTGTGTATCTGTCATGCATTTATATGATTGACAGTTGAAGCAAAGAAGAATCATAAGTTGTCAGCACGATTAGAAAACAATGATATTAAGATACAGCTGGCAATGTGCTCAATTTCCAGTCTAGCATGAGATACAACAAAATCTTCTGAAAAGAACAACTACAAACAGACGGAACATGACTTAGGACAATGAGATTGTATCACCAAAAGTTCTTGATAATATTAGTAAAGAAGAAAATTGTACAAGAAGTACCATATACATCTAATGCCAAAAATCCCATAGCATTAGCTTTTAATGGCTTAGAAGCAGTCAAGTACAGGGAAGCTTTGTTAAAAGTAATGAATACGGAGAGACAGGAAGACAGCATTGGTGAAAGATAGTCAAAGATATTGAAAGAATAGCTTCAAAGCATGCGGCTGGCTTTGTAGAAATTTGTATTCATACGTCAGCAAATTTTCTTTTCAGAAGCTATTTGTCTTTGAAAACATCACCTCTATGTCTCCTTATAAAGTCTAAATTTTCCTGGTATCTAAAGTACCATACAAGAACCAGATTATGAAGAGTCTAAAATTCTAGTGCGATCTTAATTAACTAACTAAATAAGCACTTTTTTCAAATTTAGTTCCTATAAAACGAGCTTACTTAATATAATGTGGGGAAATTTAGGTATTTGGTGGCAGTTAGTATAGATGCATTTTGAAGTTAAAAATATCCAGTGCTTCAGAAAATCAGGGAAAAGACTGGTAAGCCAATACAAACTCGATGGCTAAATTAAGTTATTATATGCATAGCATCAGCAAGAGGCCAACTGTACAAAATAATTGAGGGCATACAGTGTCACGTCAGTTTCAGAATGGTTTTTCATAAGGAATCTATAATAAGACTTTGGATACTACACAACGATGTCCATATACAGCTGACGTACCTGATTACTATTCTCAAGCTCTGACATTGTCCTCCGTCCACTTAAAAGCAGTTCAATCTGACTTGTCCGTGGAGTTAATAAGGGTGACCTTGGCGTCAAGCTCCCCCCTGATGATGTTTTTGCTTCTACATCAGGTGAAAGAATGGAACGTGTTTCACATGAAATATCTGGCAAAATGACTTGGTCTTCCCTGACAAAAGCATTATCAGCATCAGGTGCATCATCAAGAATGCGCTGAGAGCAACAACGAGAAAAGCTGTTCTCATCTGTTAACTTCTCTAGCTCCTCTTGTATACCTGCTCTTTCGGTCTCAATAGTTCCTCTTGGAGAACCAGAGCTTTTTGGTGTGCTTTTCGGTGTCCATGATTCCAATATCCTTTCAAGAGTGTCTGCAACTCTTTCAAGTCGGTCATTTACTGTTAAGCCTTTCAAGTCACATCTATCAGCAATTGTGCATATCAGAGAGTGCTCCTCTACATGTACAATGGGTATATCAACTTCACAAATACGGCATATCATTGAATTATCATATGCAACATGCTGTTGCTCCCCCCAGAATCCCCAGCCAGCTTTTCTTAAGGCTGAAGATGGGAGATAATCTGGGGTTTCAATAACTTCGGAATGGTCATCCCCACCAATTCTTGTTGTGTCCTTAGTATGAAGTGACTCTGTTTTGTCCTTGGAAGGTGTAACACCACTATCATTGACCTTCTGATTTTTCTCAGCAGCAGAAGGGAGCTTCTTCCAAGATGACATCCTATAACTACTACTCGTTGAATCAACACTTTTGGCAGTGCCAATCTCCTGAACTTTCTCAATTTGTCCGTGCTTTGCAATGACATTGTCAAGTTCTTGACCAGGAACCTCCTGCTTCTCATGGATCAACTTCCCCCCGGTCAATGGACCACTGTAGTCCTGCTGTGCAATTTCTAGAATTTGTTCTGGATAAACTCCAAGATCACTAAGTTGATGCAGACCTAGAATGTGAACATCTTCATAACCACTCTCCTTCTGGAACTGCACAAGCCTAGTACATCTGGTGAGGATAAAAAGCAGACGCGTATGTGCTTGTTTGAGGATCCCCATTGGTAGCTCTTGTCGTTTATCATCTAATTTCTGGACAATGGCCTCACATGACACCCAAAATTCACTAGGTGGCATCTTTGAACATTGCCTGGCTATGACTAACAAGTCCTCCAAACACTTTCTCCATTCAGGATGAGAATCGGAGGTCTTTTCAAGTATGCTGACCAAATCTCCAGCAAACATCCCTAAATCTGAATCCACTTCATCTTTTAACTTGTCAAATTTTGCCCTGATTGCCACCATAATTTCCTAAAGTAGCAAGAAGCAAGTAAGTTAACCTTTATACGCCAACAAAAACAGGAACAGATCAGAGGATGGAAATTATATAAAATGGAATGAAAAACAGGAATATACCTCCATATGACCAAAAGCTCGAGACCTCCAAACCGGAAAGGGCCTAACTCCTTTGGAATTGAGCTCATGAGAGAAACTCTTGACATCTGGGGCGTTCTTCTTTCTTCCACTCGTAATACGAAGTATAGCTTGGAAGCGCGGTGACTGCAATTCCTTGACAAACGCTGCATGAGTACTCTATAAATGCGAAAAAGTAAACCAAAGAAAACAACAAACAGAGCAAAAGAGAAAAGGCAAAAAACAGCCCACATGCTCACATATAAACCTCTAAGCAAATACTTAACAATCCAGTGAAGCAACCAATACAATGTACCTCCAAAGGTGAATTGTTTGATGGTGGACATTTTAACGATTTCGATTGGCTCCATGAAACCCTTTTCCCTGTTCAAAAATTCAAAACAAGAGTCCCCTCAAAACTCTACACAAAAAAAGAAAACGCTTCATTCGTTTCGAAAAGCTCGAAACTTTCACAAAATACACGAATCTCAACAATCATTACCTGGCTCAATCGGTGGCAAACTGTTACCGATGTTACTATTTCGAGGAATATTCAACTTAACGCCACCTTTCTCCTCTTTACGAAAACCGTCATCATTCTCAAACTTGGAAGGCGTGACCAAACCGAGAGGAGAAGGAGACGGAGCGGATCGGGTCCGAATATGGTTCAACCCGAGACTAGACGCCATAATTATCGGCGAATTCTCTCCACCCTTTCGCTTACCAGACTGCTCCTCCGCCTCAACCACCCTCCCATTGTCATCAGGTTCACTGCGGTTATCATCGGCGGCATGCCTCTGCGTCCGACGAATCGGAATGGGAGGGATCTTTCGGAGCTTGTAGGCCGTCGGGTTCTCGTGGTTGGCAGTTGAAGACGGCGAGTTCGACATGGAAAAACCTAGTCTCTGCGGTGGTGGTGCTGGTGGTGGTTACGATGAAGTTCGAGTTCTTCATTGCATTGTGAGTGTCAACAGATCACGTTGCAGAAGAAATTATGAACAGAGAAAAAAGGCAAGAAGAGAAGATTGTCCCAGAGAGTTTTCCGCGGGAAATGGAACGTTAGAGGTTAGCACGAACTAATTACAGGATTGGAGAGAGAAGAGATAGAGAGAGATAACGGTTTTGTTTTTATTTTATTTTATTTATTGTTTGTATTATTGTGATTTTTTTAATTTCAAACGTGCAAGCCGGACGATTTTGTTATAATATCTTTTTTTTAATTCAATAAAAAATCTTATTTGTTTTTTTCCCTATTTTCAAAAATATGATAAAGTAATATTTTTCTGATTCTATTTTTTAATATTATTTATTATCAATTAAAAATATATTATTTACTATATTAATTTTTAATTATGAATGATTTAATTTAATTTATGTTATTAAACTAAATAAATTAAAATTATTAATAAATTTGATAAATTTAAATTGTAGAGTTATGTGAAAGCTCTTCTTAAAGGGTAGGAGTACATCATGAGATTGGTCATCTTTACAACGGTGGTTGTTTCAGCTAGTCACATTTAAAATGTTGAGTTAAATGAAAGCTCCAGTCAAAGAGCAGGAGTATGTTAGATTTTTAAACTTTAGAGCACTTCTCAATGACCTTTATAACACCCCTTAGGAGGAAAGATAGTTGGATTCACGCACGAGGGAAGCATGCAAAAATACTAAAAAAACATGGGTAAGTATGATCAGACTTGGTGCAAATTTTGGTAGAGTCTCGGATCTTGTGAAGATTGACTCGACGTAGACTAAGGATTTGGTGGACTAAGGACTTGACCCATGCTCGGATGAATAGACCACGACTAGCGGATTTATTATGGGAAGCATTGGATCAGGCCAGTGTGTGATGTGGGCTTCAACAAAATCACACTGCATCGTCAGCGGATAAAGATCGTGGAGAGATCTTTGACGATGTGATGATAACTAGGAGTTAGAGCTGTAATGGAACTCAACATCTGAAGATAGTAGAGATCTTCAAGGATAAAGATGTTAGTTTCCTAGTTGAATGTAAACTTTATCTTTCTGTTATCTTGTAGATTCTATCTTATCAGTTAGAGTCCTATTTAGATAAGAGTGTTATCTAATCGGTCCACGTGATTTTAGCACGATCTTAGGCAGTTCAGATTTAGTGAGATTCTAAGCATAACTTGGCTTCCAAGTTAGAAAGCCTATATGTAACTCATTCGATCTTTGCTCTTCTCATTCAATCAGAAAGAGCATTCCCTGTATTCTTTTGAGGGACAGTATATAAAGGTTGGTTTTATCGTATCTGTGTGTTTTCTTGTTGCCTTTGTTTCTTATTGTTTTTGTAGCATTGTTTCTTCGAGCGTGCAAGGTAAACACTTCGAAGGTTGTTGAAGACTGAAGTCTTGCTTAAGCGGACCTAAGTGAGACTATCATGCAAAAGGTGTTGGTGATCAACTGAGGAGAAAGTTCGAGTCCAAAGGTAACCTTTGTATCAACTGGTATCAGAGCCAAATTTCGAAATGGCAGTAGGCAACTTGATAGGCAAGTGTCTAGGGTGGAGGTACTCATTGGACCAATTCCTCAAAGGGAGGAAAAGGTCACATCTTACAATACTTGATGCGAGATGATAGAGGCATGAATCCAACAGTTTCAACAACAGATGACGAATGTGTTGATGGTACAAGAGGCTGCCCAATTCGAGATCAATGTCCTGAGGCGTGTCGTTGCAACGCTAGATATCGATCGAGGCCAAAGGTCCACACCACAACTTTCCTTTGTGAAGGTATGTGAACCCAGGGTGTTCAAAGGGGTGTGGGATGAAGTGTTGGAGAATTTCTTGTAGGATATAGAGCAGTACTTTGCGGCTACTAGGGTATCTGATGCTGATAAGGTCAATGTGACGACAATGTACTTGGATGGGGATGCCAAGCTTTGATAGAAGACGAGGACTTCTGCGGAGATCAGTGTAGGTAAAACTCCCATGGAAACGTGAGTGTAGATGAAGAAGGAGCTCAGGGATCAATTCCTTCCTATGAATATTTCTTGGCTCGCGAGAAATGCCTTGAAGAAGCTCAAGCAAGATGGTAAGAGATTATGTCAAATCTTTTAGTTCTCTAATATTGGATATTGAGAATATGTCAGACGAAGACAAGCTCTTCAATTTCCTATCCGAGTTACAATCATGGGCTCAGATGGAGTTACGAAGGCAAAACATTAAGGACGTAATTGGTGTAATCTTGGCCACTGATGCCTTAGTATATTTTCAAATGGTGAAAGAATCTAAGGCGAGCTCCTCAAATTCTTTCAAGGGCAAAGTCCACGCCCAACAGGAGAAGACTGAGGGGAAGAAGAAGAAAGATTCCAAGAAGGGACATTTCAAGGGCAAGGGCAAGCAGAATGGTGGCTCTAAGAATGGGAAAACGTCCTCAAAGAACAACAAGGTTGTTTGTTACTTGTGCAGCGGTCCACATTTTGCCAGAGAGTGCCCAAGAAAGGAGAAGTTGAACGCCCTAATTGTCGAAGAAGACAGTGAATCTTCAGATGATGTGGCACTAAATCCAATCGCCTTGCTTAATGTGGTTAGTAGTGAGTTGATTCCCTTTGATAGACTAATGTATGTGGGTGTACAGGTTGGGAAGAAAGACGTGATCGCAATGGAAGATATGGGTGCAACTCACAATTTCCTAGCGCGGAAAAGATGGTTCAAAGTTGGGTATAAGGGTGTCCAAGGCCCCGATGAAAATTAAAACCCCTGCTAAGATGTTTACTAAGTTGGAACTTTGGAGTGGGTATTGGCAAGTGCGGATAGTCGAGGGTGATGAGCAAAAGACAACATGCGTAACTCTATATAGATCCTACGAATTTTTAGTTATGCCATTTGGATTAACTAACACCCCTGCTACATTTTGAAACCTTATGAATGATGTGTTGTATGACTTTCTAGATTCGTTTGTGGTGGTTTACTTAGACGACATCGTGGTGTGTAGTACTAACAAGGCAGAACATGTGGAACACTTGAGGTGAATGTTCGAAAGACTAAGACAACACAAGCTCTACGTAAAGATGGAGAAGTACGAGTTTGCTCAGTTAGAGATCAGATTCTTGGGTCACGTGGTGAGCAAGGGTCAGGTCAGAATGGATCCGAGAAAAGTGAAAGCGATAGTTGAATCGCAGGCTCCCACGACAATATAAGAATTGCAGAGTTTTCT
>JANJEY010000007.1:60927245-60937998 GCA_024703695.1 Erythroxylum cataractarum
TACTTAGCATATTATTTAACATATTTTAAATAATATTTATATGCATAATTAATTTTTATTATAAAATAAAATATACTTAAAATTAATTTATTTTTATTTTTATATTACATAAAATTATTTTTAAAAAAATAATCAACTAATTTTATTTTTAAAAAAAAAAAACTCTTTCCAAAAAAAACTATAACAATAACAACCCTGGTAATTATAGTTATACTGATACAAGCCCATAATTCATATATCTCCATGGACGGTAGAACTCAGGTTTGAAACCCTCAGTACCGCGGTCAAATGGCCTTATCTTTCTCCATCGTTGAACTCCATTCCCTCACTAAGCTACTCTCCTTCTCTTCCCAACTACCACCTCTCTATAAAGCTCGCGCCTTTACTTCTGTTTCAATCCCCAACCATGTTAGAAGACCAATAGGGACTGTTGCCCAGTCCAACAAATCCCAGAACAACGTTGTTGCCAAGTCCACCAAATCCCAGAACGGTAACGTCAAGAACGTGGAATCTGCTTCTAACAGCCAGAAGAAGAAACGGAAGAAGAAAAAGAATGAAAATTTGGACAATTTAAGGGATGTTGAGATTGTGGAGCGTGGCAGCGTTGATGATGCTACGGATGATCAGAATGGTGGTGACGCCAAGTCGGTGCCTTTTCTTCATCAAAGCATGCCTTTACCGAAGCCTCCAGCTGGGTTTGTGGTGGATGAAGCTGGGAGAGTTCTCATGGCTTCCAACAAACGCCTTGCCACCATTGTTAGTTCTTTCCAACCTTTTCCTTGCTTTTCTCTTTTCCTATTTGTACTTGCCATTTACCCTCTTCTCAAAAGTTGGTTTCTCTTATTCATTTGCTTGCAGTAGTAGCTACGAGTGGCTATTAATCTTATGATCGTTTGTTTCACTCGTGAATGCAAGTTTCTGAGGTTTTATTGACAGGTTGATCCCTCCAATAATAGCCCATTAGAGTGTGTTATAAGGAGACTTTTTAGAAATTCAAAAGGGGATGAATGCTTGCTACTTTGCCCAGTTGATACGTAAGTAATTACGGCCAATTTTGAACTGAAAATTTAAGAAAATTGAGGTTTCATAACTATGGATTTGTTGTTTGCAGGCCTGTTCAAATATTAAAGAGCACAAATGTTGAAGGATGGTCAGCTGTATGTTTTTCCAGTTTTAATTAGTATGCTTGTTGATTTTGAAACTGATTATTTTTCTATTCAATAATGTATTCTTTTTATTTAGGACTATAGTAGGTAATTAGTTTTGGCATGTACATTGCTTCTTCCATTTTTAATGTTCTTGAAATAATCACTGGAAAGGTAAGGAAAGGAGTTTTTGGAAAATTCTTTGTTTCTAACTTTTGGTGGAGGAATTGTTTATCTGTCCTTTAATGGATTGCAATTACTTTGCTAGTTTTACACTCTTCTTGATCCTACAGTTTGAATTCAGTGAAAATCACTAAATGTGAGGAGGCTCTCAATAGGGTGATTTTTTAGTATTTTCCATGCAGAGAAAACGCCTTCATTTTTTTTGCACTCGGTTCATCACTCATATTTGCCCTCTACAGTTTTACTTCGAAGTTAAACTGCTATGTAATCCTCTTCTACTATTTTAGGTTAGTGATGAAGAAGTTGAGGGAATACTTCCAGCTGTTGCATATGCTCTGGCCAAGATACATATGCATCTGGTGCATAGTGGGTATAAGATGATTCAAAGTTTAGCTGATTCAATATAATCCACATCCCCATGTTTTCTTTTTCTTTTTTCTGTTAATGGTTCATTTCCGTCGTTGTTCTCTTAACAGATTCTGTTATACAGCACGAGGAGGATTTTGTTACTCAGAAGATAACATATTTGATTTCCGGACAGGCAATTCCCTTTATGCAGACTTTTTCGATCTGTTTCATACAATAAAATTCCCAAAGTAGACAACTTGGTCTGGAATTCCTTGAGTGTCCTTTTGGCTTTTTGTGGCAAAGTTGGGGAAGGGTTGTCTGCATCACCTTTTATGGTACATGCCTTGCATATTTTGAAGAGTCATAGATTTACGTGGGAAGATAATCATTCCCCTCCTTTCTAGCTTACTCCTACGAGTATGTTTTGATGGGCTGTGATGGGCTTAGTTGGTATGGGCTGGGGAGAGGGTGGATTGTCAACAATTCCTTCCTCCTCAGCCCATCACAGCCCATCAAAACATACTCGTAGGAGTAAGCTAGAAAGGAGGGGAATGATTATCTTAGGCAAGTTTGTTACGGAGAGAGAAGGAGGGAGGAGAATATATAAAGCTGTCTAGTGAGAATAGTGGGAAATGGGAATTTTACTATCATCATTGTAGGTACAGTGGTCTGGTTTGTCCAGGAGGGGGAGCAAGCTCCAGTAGTTATATTTCTATATTTCTATCAATATACTAAAAGCTATACAATCTCTATCGAGGTTCCTAACAATTGGTGCTTTCATTGAGAGTTCACGGAGGATAGAGATTGTATGCAAACCCGTATGGAGGCTAGAATATCCACTTTAGAAGCGTCTCTTAGGAGGCAAGAAGCTTCGTTCTCAGCACAGGAAGCAATGGTGAAATCGCATGACGTCACGTTGAAGGATCTCAGGACGCAACTGGGCACGTTGATGGCTAGCGTCGAGACTTTAGCGAAATCTCAAGGGCAGCTTCAGTCGGAGTTGAGAGAAGGGTTTCAAGCTCTCAAGGCTAAGAATGCAGTAAAACAGAGCATGGGAGAGGGAGTAGAGGGGTCACCGGCGTTGAGCCATATCGCTTCTTCTTCTTCGGGAGGCGAACACCCAGCCCACAGGGTAGAGCCGAACCGACCCGAGAGCCGCCCTCCTTCCACGGTTGCAGAGCGCGCATGGGAGGAATATCGCAACGCGGCCCGGAAAGTTGATCTCCCTTCATTCCATGGCGGAGACCCATTTGCTTAGGTCGTTCGTGCTGAATCCTACTTTGTGATTCATGAAATCCCTCTTGAGCTTCGTCTACCCATGGTTCAGATTTGTATGGAGGGATCGACGCTATACTGGTTCATGACTTTACGAGAGTTGGACCCACGGATGACTTGGGAGAGATTCAAACGATCGTTATGGGAGGAAGGACGAGGGTGACCCAATAGAAAAATTGAAGTCGATCTCTCAACTTGGTTCAGTGGATGAATATATCGAAGAGTATGAGAGAGTGACTTCACAAATCACTCATTTCATGAGCTACTTTTTGGGAGGACTGCGGGAAGAAATAAGAAACCGGGTCAGGACCCACCGACCCGCACCCGGATGATTTCTATAGCAAGGAAAGTAGAGAGAGAGCTAATCGGTGAAGGGGTAGTCCGACCAGAAGAAGGGAAGGTTAAACACGGAAGCTCCCACTCTCACTCAAGTTTTGGGTATCGAATTTATAATTCCAGCACTAACCGACCAGTCCTGCCAACCCATGCAACTGGTAATACCAAGAATGAAGCAAAAGAATTACCCAACGAAAATCAACACACCACTGCCGAAGGCCATCAACCAGGGAACTCAAAATGGAGGGGAACGAGGAACTTAACCTACGAACAACTGATGGAAAGAAGGGCTAAGGGATTGTGTTTTAAGTGTGGGCAGATCTTCGGCCCGCTCCACCGCTGTCCAGATAAAGGGTTTCGGTTGATTATTTGGGAGGGCGATGAAGCTGAAGTTGGGGAGAGTAGACAGAAAACACCAGTGGATGAGAGACAGCAAGAAGATTGGGAGTTGGTTGGTAATTCGATGGAGTACCAAGAAATGGGAAGGGAAAAATTAATATGAAGGACCCTATTCCATACGATCTACAACAAATGCTCGATTGTGAGGGCTGTAGTTGAATCGCTGTACTCCTTAGGTCGCTGGCGCTAACGACAATTCACTATTTTCCCTTGAGGACAAGGAGTCTTTTGAGGAGGAGGGAATTGTTAACAATCCACCCTCTCCCCAGCCCATACCAACTAAGCCCATCAAAACATACTCGTAGGAGTAAGCTAGAAAGGATGAGAATGATTATCTTAGGCAAGTTTGTTACGGAGGGAGGAGAATATATAAAGCTGTCTAGTGGGAAACGGAAATTTTACTATCATCATTGTAGGTACAGTGGCCTGGTTTGTCCAGGAGGGGGAGCTTGCTCCAGTAGTTATATTTCTATCAATATACTAAAAGCTATACAATCTCTATCGAGGTTCCTAACACATTATCTTTATTGTTTTGCTTAATAAATTTTCTTTAATCTCATTGATTAATTGATCAGTATTTATATTTCCTTTGTGTTTTTGTCTGTATCTCTTTCTTTTTCTTTGGTGACATCTTCTCTGTGTGCTATTGCTCTGTTTCCTTGCTCCAAATGACATGAAGAAATGATTCATCATTACCCTTTGTAGTCTTCATACACCTATTTGACATTTAGTTCTTGGGGGCCTTTACATGTGATATCTTATTCTCTTACTCTTAAAGCAATGCAAGTAGACGATGGATCTAGTTCCTCTTGTCTGAATCCAGCCAACAAAAACATTTCATCTTTATTTTTCTTTTTGGTAATAAAACAAATTGTGGATTTTGATTGATTCTAAAATTAAGGAACATTCAGGCTTCAAATTTCTTACAGAATTATGGCTTAAGATCTTCTCATTGAACGTCATATTGAACTGAAGGTTGCTTTATAATGCTGCAGATGATGGTCAGGATATAGATGGCATGCCGAATGAAGGTGTAGAAATTACATGCTTCCACCTGGTCGTATTTTAGCCTGATTTTCGTGAACTCTTATTCTTATTGTTTATGGATTGTTATTGGTTGCCTATTGATTAATGCTGGATGAAATGAACTGAAGCTTGCTCCATAATCTGTGAAAGTATGAAGAGCCTTTTTAGTGTGATGTATTAGTAAACCCCACGAGCCTTTTCTTTAAACAACAGCATATCATTTTCCTATTCAATTTTAGGAATCACACATCATTTCTGTTCTCTTGAAGTGCCTAGTTAATGTCTATGGCCTGAATACCAGTGTTCAATCATGTTCTCCTGAAGTAGGTTTTGGCATGAAAAATATACTATGGGTTTAATCTTTCTGTAGTTTCCTTTTTTGTTACTTGTAACACCTCCTTTCTTCAAGCTAATGAGGCTTACTGTAGTGATTCTCTTATTTATCGCAGGATGGCGCTCATTTCATGATTTACACTCCATCCGATCCACTTTTGTTCGTTGCGGTAAAGGTAACCAATCAGATATTTAATTCTTCTTGGTTTTGGAGGAATCTTGCTTACTTTTTCTTCGACATAAGTGCTGTTGCAATCTGCTTATCAGAATTGTTCTTCTGGCAATTCGAAAAGAGATTCCTACTAGGTTCAAGATGAGGACAAGAATCTGGTTCAAAAGATAGGAAAAACCCAAATTTTCATTTTCCTGGCAATAGCAGGTGTTAAGAAATGAGAAGTTTAACTTTGCTAAGGACTTAGGAGAAGAAACTAAAGAAGCACAAAACCTAGACTTCTAGAAACCTAAGTAATCCTGAAACATGTAGGAATCTTTTGTAGACTTGAAAAGTTGACTTTTGGGCCTCAGTCTGTGCTGTTTTCACTTTGATTATGCTTGAAGTTATATCTTATGTGCCATTTATTTCCAAGTGTAAAGCTAAGCCATTGATGAAGGTCCCAAAATTCAACCCTTCTAGCATTGAAAATGCAACTGAACCCTGTTGTATCATCAACACCTGTAATAATATTGTCATGAAACCCTAAATTTACTGAAAGCATAATGGAAGTTATCTTGGAAATCTTAATGGCTGAAGCTTTTACTTTGCTGCTAATATTAGAAGTCCACCTCTTTCTCTGCCCCTCTGTCCGTCATATTTCATCTTCTTTGGTTTTCTCTCCCGTTCTTTATGCTCACCTATCACGTGTTGTATTTACGGAATTCGAATATGTTTTTGCAGGATCAGAATGGAGAATTGCACATACTTGATGATGTAAACACATGCTTTCGTCATAGAACCTGTTTGTTGTCTTCTTTTGTTTTCTGCTTATATAGTTAGTTTGCAGTTTCTGTTGCAAATTAGTCTGTTTAGTTGAATCATGATTTGAGCAACCGTATTCTTTCATCTAAAAACAGGATCTTTTGGAGGACCCTTCCATAATAAGCACTATAGACGAGGAGACAGAGTTCAATGCCCTTGTTGTAAGCAACCATTTTCTTCCACAGCCATTGATTTGCTAAATGAACTGAATTTATGTTACTGTTTTGCAGGAGGAAGAGGCTGCTCTTTTAGAATCGCTATTGGGTGAAAGATGAACAGTTGCAATTCTCCAGGAAGCAACACATGTAGGAGTGATTCTTCTAAGACATTCCTCCTGATAAGGGCAAAGAACCAAGACATTCCTCATGAGTAGAATGTGAAAATTTTGTGTATGTAAAGCTTAATTCATTTCAGTGATATTAAGTATACCTTATATTATTTATAACAAATTGAAATTTCGAATATAAAATTAACAATTAACAATTAACAATTTAAAGTATAATGTCTTTGTTATTATCCACTACCACACATGAATTGCAAGAAAACCAGTGGCTGGTAAACTATGTACAATCAAGGAACTTATGTACAACCTACAAAAAGCTTCGTGCTAGGACTTTGCTTTCTACAGTCACTATCCATTCACGAATGATAGCATTTACTTCTTGTGGCTTCTCATCATGGGGGCAGTGACCTGACATTGAAGATCAAACAGGAAGCTAATTACTAAATCTTGCCAGGATGGAAGTTCAGAAGCAAGGTTTTAAGTAACAGGAACCAGACTTACCAGCATCCAATTGCCTGATGACGATGCCAGAACTATGTTCTTTGAGCATAGCCACTTTGGATTTGGAGTCAGAGATTGGATCTTTCATTCCCTAAGAATCGTATACGGGCGAAATGAATGAAATATCAAGTCGGGAAAATGTAAACTTAGCATGTTTTTCCAGCAGAAAGGGATCCTACCTGTATGATTAGGGTCTTTTCCTTGGAATCTTCCAACAAGAAATTAAGGGGTAGGGAAAGATTGAAACCAAAAATACTTTCCAGGACAACTAGGACGCCAGGATCAGAGGACTTTCGGTGTAGGTTAAGGAGCATCCAATAAAAAAATAATCAAAAGTATTTTTGAATCTAAGCGAGCATATTATCAATTTGGAGGATACAGCTCTTAGCATTTTATGTATAAGCCAGTCGTCAGCTCTCTCCGCCGCCTATAACGCCGGCATCAAAATGAGAATCATGTAAAATTAATTGAAATACGAAAACACCCAAGAGAGATATTGGACAACACTCACAGTTGGGTAGCAACTTTTTACAATACTTCTGATGTTCAACCTCAAGTAAAACAAAAGTAATCGTGCCCCTAGCCATGCAGCACCCGAAGTCTGTCTCTCCTAAGCAATTGAAGTGGTAAGAAGAGATGGTTAAAACTGAACTCTGAGAAAACATTATATGATGTGCAGGCAGATTGTCCTTTGCTAGTAGCTACATGAAGCAAAACCATAATTTCCAGAAGCCAAACAAGTAAATATACAGTGATCTGAGATTACCAGTCAAGTTTAAGGTATTCAAAACTCACTCTGCTGAATTGTAAATAACCATATCCTGGAATAACATCTCCAGCAGTATTGACGAGAATAACAGACTTAGCGAAAGCAGGCCAGAAACATGCAACAATAGCTACTAGATAACCTGGAGAAACAGGGTGATATTAGTGATATCACTCATGACTGCTGGTAAGCTAAGTGAATTACCAACAACATAGAAGAGAGAGAACTAATTAACAAACTCAATGAATAAAACAAATAAAAGAAGAAAATCGATATCAAATCTGAATATATCAAATGCAGGAAAGAGTAGTCACAAGAAAATAGTAAATCTATAAATTTAGGTTAAAACTTGAAGCATACCACCAATAGAGTTCCCTATTAAATGCACAGGCTCACCAACAACTTCAATTATAAAATCTCTTAGCAATTCAGCCCACAGAAGCTCCGTGTAGACTATATTTGGCTTTTCTGATTTGCCAAAACCTAGGATAGTGATAGCCCAGACTTGATTTCCACATTCAGAGATGCCATCTATGTTGTCACGATAATGCTCCAAAAATGCACCAAAACCATGTACAAGGAGAACAGCGGGACCCTTCTCACCATCAACAGTATACTGAAAAGTAAATATTTCAATCAAAATTTAAAGGAATACATGGGAGTCATTCCCTTGCTCAAAACATGAGTTTCGTACAGACAGCTCAAAATTAAAATTTTAATGAAAAAAGTCAATCCATTTCCAGCTACACACCTGAACTAAGTGGCCTTTCCATCTCCATATCCTAATAGAAAATGCCACCTCATCATTCAGACTCTTCAAAGCCATAAGCCAATACCACTGCGAAAAAGTTCAGCTGAAATTCATCAAAATACTCATAAAGATGGCGATCATTATCTTGGAACAAAATAAGGTGAAGTTTTGGGTTAAACTGAACTTCCAGGTTGATATTTAATCAACCAAACCTTATACGATATGCACAGAAGTACCTCCACTGAGCAAACAGCATCAGCTGCTGCTGCAACAGTAGCTGTGGAATATCCGAACGGTGATAAAAATCCAGCATTTCTTTCTTTCTCATATTTAATGGCTTCAAAATGAACTCTTCTCCTGGATACAATGCCAAGACAAAGGGCAGGGCCAAAGAGTGCAAAAAATGAGGCTCCTTCCCTACTTTCGGCATTGCGCAACCTCTCGTGTACCCTGAAATGAAATCAAACCAAAAAAGAATTGTTCCCCTGTATTAAAAATTCCATCTTTTAAAAGTGATATGCCTAAGCATAAAATAGTTCTTCTGGAACAAATTAACAACCACATACTCTTGCCAGTCATCCCGAGCTGTTCCTTCCAAATTTCTCAAGTATGCAGCTAGACCATTGAGTACACTATCGGTCCCACCTCCCACAATCTTCCCACTTTGTGTCACAAAAACAGACTTTTGTGGGCTTTTCTTCCGAGCCTGCTTGAAATTCATGCCATTATTGTTCGTTTCCCTAGTTTCTGATAACTTCTTCCGCAATATAGATGCTGTTGACATCTCCACCAAAGACCAATTTTCTTTCAATTTAACATTAGTATGATGATTCATAAACTTCTTGACGTCATCCATGGAAGGAAGAGAACCTGATGGATTATTCAGTAATTTCTGTCATCCTCTCCAAATGCAAACTACTATTACGTATAGTTCAAACCATGTCTTAATTTGTCCCTAATGAAGAAATCTCATTTTTTAATGGATGCGGCAAGTACGTCTTAATACAGTGGCAACTTACCCCAGTCCAATTTTAAATCCGCACTTGGTAACGCTGGAAGCAGAACTGGTGAAGTTATCCCCAACTGGAGTTTGGTAAAATCAGCATAAGAATCAGGCAAGTCCTTTAGATCCTGCACAAAATAAAGATACACCAGAAGGCATCAAAATACAGACTCATGTATACACATTACCTAATTATTGAGAAGAAGAGTACCTTAATATCGTAAAATGGAGTCCGCCATCGTACAATTTTTAGCTTCTCATCAAGCAAAGCTGATTGTTCTACGGTTTCTTCCACAATATCTAATATCTGGCGAAGGTGGTATTCCACCTCTTCTTCAGCAAAGACATTCGTAACTTTAAACTGCTCAAAATGAATTTAAAACGAAATGAGTTTGACAGATTCATAAAGGCCTCTTCTCATGGAAGAGCTCTAAATATTCTACATGGATGCATGCACAAAATTCAAACCTGTTGCACAATGTTTCCGATGACACTCTCTGCACCCCCAAACCTGACCATTAAATTGGACCCCCGTTCCTTCAACGACTTTCTTAAATCTTCAAGTGCAAACAGCACCATCTCGAGCATTTCATCATCGAAACCTACACAAATTAGAACCTTGCGTTGAGGCCAGAGAACGAAGCAAATTCCACATTCCTCCAAAACACGCCAGACATTGAAGTAATCAAGTGCTAATTATCAAATGGACATTTTACGAAAAGACAGCTCACGAGAAAGAATCCGGCGATCGAAAACGTAAAGAGGAACTAAAGCATTAAACTTGGCGGCCTCGACGAGGCCAGGATGATCATCGATGCGAAGGTCTTGCTTGAACCAGAGAACCGCCGCCGAACGAGCTCTCGCTCCTCCATTGCTAGGCAGCGTAATCGAGCACCGGCACTGTGTCCTCCGGCGAAAGTGGAGATTTGGCGGGAAGGGAAGGCGCGAAGGGGAGAGGACGGCCATCTGAAGGTAGAGAGTACGTTACAACAGTCCATGAAGTGAACTGAGGGAAGGTGATTTGGGGATTTTAACTTGTCTTTTCAATTCCGCGACGGTTCGCAGACGACAGAGAGAAAATCCAAACTTGTGGAGTAGAAAATTTGGAAAATCGGACAGCTACTCAGTACGGTGGAGCAGAGTGAGCCACGACTGGCGAGAATTTCAAATGCGGCTTTTTATTTTTTATTCTATTTCTTTTAATCAATTTAATTAAAATTTAATAAAAATGTTATGAATACGTATTAAATTTTGATACGATATTATACTGATATTTATTAATATTAGGTACCGTTTTGAGTAATTTTTTAAATTTATAAAATAGTTCGTAAATTTTTTTTTAAATTATAAAATAATCCTTCAAAAGTTATAATAGTAAATAATAATCACAATTATAAAATTAATTTAATAATTATTAATAAATATAAT
>JANJEY010000007.1:60938074-60952609 GCA_024703695.1 Erythroxylum cataractarum
TAAAATAAATATTAATTTTTAAATTATTTATTTTAAAAATAAAATATTTTATTAACATTTTATTAATAAATATTATATAAAATATTAAAATAAATTTAAATAAAATAATTTATTTTAAGTTTTATTTAATTTATAATTATTATTAGTAATAAAAATATTTATTATTATTTTTAAAACAAAATTAAAAATTCAATAAATAAAAATAACTAATTAAAAAAAAATTAAAAAAGAGAGATGAGAGAGGGAAGATGGAAGATTTTAAAAAAAATTTAAAATTTTACAAAAAGGATCTCTTTTTTAAAACTTTCCGTATCAGTCAATGGTACCAACCGGTATTTAAACTTGGTATGACTGACTCTTTATTTTGTATCGATTTTGGTTCAGTACAGTACAAAACGGTATTCACATCCATGAGTTTTTAAGCAAAATTTTTTAAAAAGTAAGATTTTATTTGTGATTTCAATAAATTAATAAAAATTTAAATTTTATTAAATTTTACATTAATTTTAAATAATTTTGATTTTGATACGTCTAACCCTAAATTAATCATAAAATTATTTTAACAATTTTATTCAAATTCATTTAAACACTTTGGGTAAAAAAGGATTGATTCTCCATATTCATTTTTCAATTAATTTAAACTTAGCTCGTTAATTTTATATAATTTTAAAATTATTAAACTTACTTGCAACATTATAATTTCAAAATAAGGTTTATATTTATGAATATATCCTTCAATTATATATTAAATACATATAATAATTTATAAATTATAAATTATAATTAAATTGTTTGAAAAATTAGAAAGAAAAAATAAATGACAAACTCTAACATTATTTTTTATAAAAGGTTCGTATTTATGAATAAATTATTATATATAGATATATTTTTAGTTTAAAATATTTTAATAAATGTTTTACAATAAAATAATTTTAAACATGAAATATTTTAGTTTCAACAATTAAAAATAAAATACTAATGTATAAATATAATTTACAAATTATTTAATTTAATAGGTATTTTAATTTTGTTTAATTTTATTGCACAAACATTAAAAATTAGGTTACTTAGTTAATTTTTTAATTTATTTGTTTTAAGTTATACTTATCAATATTAATAAAAAAGTAAACAAAAATCGAAAATAAAACCAAATGATCCATACTGGATTTTGAAGACCTTGGTCTCCATCAATCTCCAAACACTCCTATCTGTCTGTATCCGCAAACTATCCAACAACAGATATGAACTGTTCACGGTTCAAGTCTTCGTATACTATCCAATAACGGATATGAACTGTTCATGGTTCGATTGATCGAAAAGAGTCCAACTTTTCTACCAAAACTTCTGTTCAATCAATACCCACCACAAAATTTCGATCTAAAGCTGATGTAGATGGTGAACATTTACTATTAACCACAAAAATTCAAAAAACAAGGCTGTAAGTCCATCTGTATCCATTGGTTCCTTAGCACTAAAGGTTTCCCGATGTTCCAGTTCAGCGTACATTCACCAACTCAACATCAAACACCAGCCACGAATTTGGTGGTATCTTCTTGCCAGCACCTTCAGATCCATAGCTGCATTGAAGTAAAACAACCACAGGGATTTACCAGAGAGAGAGATTACCAAGTAACAGTAAGGATGAGCTAAGTGTTAAGGATGTTGTAAGAAACAGTACTGCATACCCCATAGATGGTGGTATCGTCAATCTTCTCTTGTCGCCGACCCGCATGCCTAGGATTCGGTGTAATCAGAAAATGAGAAGAAACCGGAATTGAATTCACAATAACAGAGTAGCATTTAGAAACATTCCAAGGTTATGAATAGTTACCATTAACCCCAACATCCCATCCCTTTATAACCTGTCCAACACCTGCAACACAATAGAATAGCTATGTTGTTGGAAAAGGAGTTTCAAATTTTATTTTGTAGCACTGGATTTAGTATTTATCTATACCTAGGCGGAATTTAAAGGGTGCTCTTCCCACATTAGAGTCAAAAATTTCTCCATTCTTCCTTAGCTTGCCTATATAGCACACACTGACCTGAAACCAAAACATGGTTCTTTCAGTTAAAGAACTGGTTACATTCATTAAGAAATTATTACAACTTATGCTCAGTTCACATCATGCACAAAAGAATCCGTGGAGCATAGCAGAAAGCTAACTAGAATGTTGACTCAAACACCAGAGGCTGTGTTAAATGGAAATTTCAGAGAAATTCTATATACACTAATGGTCATAACTTTGAACCATACAGCTGTGTATTCTTTGACATTCTATTTGTTAACGTACATTTACTGGTTCTTTAGGCCCACCTTCACTACATAATAGGCAATAGCCCGTCCTCATAAAACCACCTACAACTTCTATTTAACAATGAAAACAAGCAGATTACTAAATGGGAAAAAATAATAATAAAGAGCTTCTAAGTATGCTGCAGGTACAAGATATTGGCTGATGGTTATCTGACAATCGCCAAATTAGCGGAAAGCAAGTTACCTGACTTCCTGGGGAAGCTCTTTTTCCATCTGGCTTGCCCATTGCCAATTCCTCGACGATCAGTCCATTTGCAAAGGTCCTAACTTTTGAAGACTTGGCTGCAAATTGCTTATCCTCAGGCTTTAAAGAAGATTTGGCCTCACCTCCAACAGATATCGCAGTTTGATCCCCACTTTTGCATTCACCAATATCATGGGCCTTCTTCTTCTTCTTGTTCTTTTTCTTTTTTTTATCAGAAGACTTTTCACCATCGTCATTAACAACATGACTACTGCACACGAATTTGGTAAAATGAGTATGTAAATGATATAGTATGAGCGACAAATGGAAACTTGCCGCATGTAAATCTATGCATTGCAAGCATTCACAGGTTAGAGGGTGAGAGAGAGCATGTTTCCAGAGTTAGAATGTCAGTTAAAAGTATCAAGAACAAAGAAACCGACTTTCCAGTTCCATAAGGTTCTAATCCTTGTTAAATCAAACTGGGTAACCATGCGAGTTGATTTGTGCATCCATGCATTTGAAAAAACTTTGAACATGGCACATGCACCGGATATACACATCCAACTGAAGAAGATTTTAATTCTTACCTCTGGCCATTCTCACCTGCATGAGCAGAATCTCGCTTATTCAACTCTCCAGGTTGAATTTCATTATTTGGAAGCTGATTAATTGTGTCATCGTCATTCATTAATAAAGAATTTGCTTCTTTGCGTTTTTCTTTTTGTTTCTTCTTCTTCTTCTTCTTCCTGACATCAGACCCCCAACCCAGTACAGTAAAATGAGTGTAGAGAAAGGGAAGTCAAGTTGGTTTCTCATTTTGCATGAAGTGTACCCATATTTTAAACTGTTCTTAAGCTAGCCTCCCGGTGGACAACCAATTATAAGAAAAACAAAGCATTCCACAGGAGTGGACTATCTCACCTTTCTTTTTGATGATCTTGGTCATCATTTTCAACCTTTCGTTTTTTGCCTGCAGCTTCATCACTATCATTGCTCGTTCTTTTCTTGGATTCTTTGGCTGGTCCCTTACCTTTGTGTTCACCTTGTTCTAGTACGGACTCTTGAATCATAGTTTCACTCTTTTGACCAGTACATATTGGAAAGCCATCCTCATCTTCACTTTCCATATTGACAACAATTTGCCTCCGGGTGTCATCTTGGTCCTCATGGACGCTTGATTTATTTCGCTTTTCATGCTGTTTAGGCTTGCCATTTTCATTTGCAGGTTTATCATCATCCATTATCTCCTCTATTACAACTGAACCAAAAGAAATCTTCAAATAAAAAATACAATCTTCAATTGCATCACAAATACAAACCAACTTTTAATTATGTCTAATTAATAAGTATATCTCAAATCATACAATTTTGATTCAAGATAAACACCAAGATTGTGTGTTTTAACTCTTAGCAATTCTACTACAGTGTTCTTAATCATTCATCTTAGATTATCAACCCTTGAACAAAAGGTTGGTTCCCATGATCAGCAACGTATTTTTCAGGAATCTATGCAGGGCAAAACTGTCTACAAAAAGAAAAGCTGACTAAACATGAAATAATTCATAATAATTGTAGGAATACCTCCACTTTTTGGCACAGGCGATGGAGGGAACACTTCGAAATCATCATCTTCATCAACAATGAAATCATCACCATCATCAAAGCCATCATCATAGTCATATTCACTGGACTGATCAGTGTCTGTATCAGTCTCAGCAATATCCTCTCCCGAATCACTTACTATTTGTAGCAAGAAGAAAATTTATACAAAAACTTAAAAGTAGTCCCATTCATAGTTTTCAAGAAGAGAGAAAAAGGAAGACAAAAAAGTTAGAATTCTTTTATTTTGACAGTATACTGGAAAAAAAAAGCAATTGAAATGGATACGGATCATATTCATCTCGAAGATGGTCTCCTTCATCAGACACAAAATAACCAGAGAGATGAACACTTCGCGACCCAATCACCGAGAAGGCTACAAGTTCATCTTTAAATTCAAGATTCAAGGAGCAAGACTCAATCTTATCAGGTAACAATGAGCATAAGAAGATTGGAATCTTGTGCCCAACAGAACACTGGAGTATAGTCCTCTCTTTTGTCGAACCAAGACCAAGAGTCGCCTGAACTACAAAAATGGTATAAAGTTTAAGAAGGAAAGAACACAGATAATAAAGAAGAAGATCCAAAAAACCGCGAGTTGCGCAATCGAAGCTCAACGTACCTGAGTAACGTAAAGCGTTCCCTGAACATTGTCGGAGTGATACGGGTGCGGTTTACCCGGTTTGACCTCAATTCCTGATAGCAGAAACACAAATAACGATGAATTAAGCAACCCAACGTAAAGAAATGCAAGAGCATTGATCAGTAATATACAGTACTCAACTTACCCCAAAACCCCATCTTTGTTCCTAAAACCCTAGTCTTTCATTCAGGTGCTCCTAAAACCCTGCAGGCACAGAAATTACATGCCATCGATTGTTTTGGAAGGACATGTGTCGAAATGGGCCGGTCTCTTGAGACTTGGAAGTGTCAGGCCCAAATATAGAGAACCGATACTACAAAAACTAATCCGCTTTGTTTACAAACAAGGGGCTATAAGTAATGCAACTAAGAATCTCACGAAAAATTTGATCTACATGATAACCCCAAGGGGTTGCGGGTTTTTTTCTACCAATTGGGACCCTCCCTTCACCACCTCTATGGGGATGGTCTACAGGGTTCATAACTACTCCTCTTATATTATTTATTAGATCGTGAATTTGGATGAATTTCTTTTCGTTTTCAATAATTCATGAAAGAATGAATCGAGAAATCTCCTATAAATTTACCAGTTACAAGAACAAGAAAAGGCCTTATGATAGTTAATATGGGTCCCCACCACCCATCAATTCATGACGTTCTTCGATACAAGGGATAGGGCTGCACAATCACTAGCCAATAGAATATGCCTTTCTCTCATGCCTTTCTTTGTTCATGGGAAGTGGGAGAAGGGATTTCATAATTGGGGTTTGGACTTTTTGGTGGAATAGTCACATTATGTAGAATATCTTGACTCTCAATAGTTACATACAAGTCTATAGAACATAGAAAAGCATGATGTCCATGACGTGATTAGGATAAACACTAGCGGCATGCTTAAGATGTGCAAGTTAGATGAGAAGTGGTGTTTCTAGTGGCGGACGAGTAAGTAACATGTGAAAACTTATCTTTCGGAGGGAAACAACAATTAAAAACGGCTGCTAATATCTCGTAGATTGAGGAGCAAAAAGAAGAATTCGCTTGAAGAGGAGCTCGCGTCTGATTAGCTAGGTGGTGAGACAATAGCTTACCAAAGTAATGATTAGTAGCTGATCCGAGAGGATGATACACTGGGACTAAAACTATATAATTATCAAATGTCATACATAAGAAAAATAAAACATGAGATTATTAACAACAACATAATATACATTAAATAAAATATTGAAAATATATAAATTTTTCAAAATTATAATATTTTGAATTAACTATTTAATATAGTAATAAAAAAGCAAATTTGATAAATTTAATATAATGTATATTTGTAAATTTTACTTTTTATTTACAATTATAATTAAAATTAATGTTTTAATAGTGAAAACTTTGGATTAGCCAATTTTTTAGTTTATTTCAATTTTCTGATTTAATGTAGTTTAATAATTTTTATTGTTAAAAATTTATCATTTTACTAATTAATTGTCGATTTTCTTAAGCAAATCTCTTTTCATAAACTAATTAATTTTTATTTAAAAATTTGTTAAATGAAACTTTAAAATTTTCAATTATAATAGCATTCTTTTTTAATTATTTTCAAATTCTTCAATTTATTAAACTTTAACCAATTTTGTGATGATTTAATAATGATTAAATCTTTTAAACTTTAAACCTTTGATCTTACTAAGAAAATATATTAACCCCGACTCAACTTACTATCAATAGTCAAAATAAACTCTTAGGGATGACAACTAGGGCTAAAAATGATTTTGTTTTACTAAAAACAACTTAGGGATAACAACTCGAGCTAAAAATGATGTTATTTTACTAAAAACGACTTAGGGATGACAACTCGGGCTAAAAATATTATTGTTTTACTAAAAACGACGTTGCTTTATATTTTAAATTTATAAAAAAATTAAAATGAAGTCTAGAGAAATTTAGGGTTGTACCTGGCTGCATCAGATCCAATCGAGCATGAACTCGACTTAATTGGACCTTATAACCTATCTGGGCTTGGGCTCCAACAATACAGGGTCACATCCAACCCATTGTCATCCTTAACACAACTGTATTAAACACCCATTGTCACAACTGTATTAAACAAGCACCTTAAGCCTAATGTTTTTGTAAGTGATTAATCACTATTTCTCCTTCAACTCTTGAGTAAATTAATCATTAAGAATAATAAAAATAACAACCATTCCACCAAACTCATATGAAGTATAAATTAGTCATCATTATTTCAGGTAGTGGGTCCTAATTACTTTACTTAGTCAAGTCCTTTTGTGATAATTACTCAGTTCATTGATATGATTATTAGTATTTGATTTTGATTAATTATTTTTAAAGAAAGTAAAAAAAAACATAATTAAGTTTAATTTTTTTAGTAAACTAATTCATAAATTTATATTTTAATTAATTAAAATTTAGGTTAAATAAATATTTAAGAGTTATAAAAAAGCTTAGAAATTCAATTTTTAATATCAAAATTATAATAAATAATATTATTTTAATTTACAAATTTAAAATTAATTTGAAAGACTCGAAAAGTCAAATTATAGGATATAAGTTTATCTAACCTTAAATTTTATATACAAAGCCAAAGACTTAAGTGTTTAGTGGGCCCCACCCTTCCCTCGCTTTCTCTCGTTAAGGTCATGCATTATATCTCGTTGTCACTATCTTGTCTCTTGAATATGTTCCTTTTCAATCTTCAAACGTCAACTTCTACCATATACTATATACGATCTGTTCTATACTCAGTTTCGCCGTTCAATTCGTCACTCGCCATCTTTCCGGCATTATATCACCTTCCGTTTCCGGCCACGACAACACGCCCCTTTTGTGGCCTTGTGAGCTTTCCCGCAGCACCATTTTATTGGATCATGGAAGGAGCTTACTTTGGATAATATTCAAACCATAACTTCGGTGTAATTTGAGTGAATGGCTTCTACGAGTTCTACGCCGACCGATCCTTCTTCTTTTATGCCGGAGGACCCAGTGGTGAGGGCCGTGAGCAGGAGATATGAAGGGTTGATGGCCATTAGAACGAAGGCAATCAAAGGGAAAGGAGCTTGGTACTGGGTTCATTTGGAGCCAATTCTCGTAAAGAACCCTGACACTGACCTTCCAAAAGCTGTGAAGCTCAAGTGTCTACTGTGCGATGCTGTGTTTTCCGCATCAAACCCGTCAAGAACAGCCTCGGAGCATCTCAAACGAGGAGCTTGCTCAAACTTTCTTGCTGTTGGGAAGCTTAATTCCGTTGTTTCTCCTCTGCCCATATCGTCTTTGCCGTCTCCTGGTTCCACAAACCTTCGGAAGCGAAGTTCTCATATGATCACTCCAATAAATTCAGTTGCTTTAGTTGAGCCAATTCGGTTCTGTAATGAACTCGGGTACTCTAGTTCTGGGTCGACACAGCAACAGCATTTGATGTTATCTGGTGGAAAAGACGATCTGGGTGCATTAGCCATGTTGGAAGATAGTGTTAAGAAGCTTAAGAGTCCAAAAACTTCACCTGGTCCTTCATTGAACACGAACCAAATTGAATCTGCTCTTGAGTTATTAACTGATTGGTACTATGAAGTTTTCGGGTCAGTGTCCTTTTCAAGCCTCAAGCATCCAAAGTTTCGAGCTTTTCTTAATCAAGTAGGTTTGCCTTCTTTGTCAAGGAGAGACTTCTGTGGTGCTCGGCTTGACAGTAGGTTTCATGAGGCCAAGACTGTCGCAGAAACTAGAATTAGAGAGGCTATATTCTTCCAAATCGCAAGTAATGGATGGAAGTCAAATAACTGTTGTGGTGGTGGGTGTGAAAATTTGGTTAATTTTAGTATTAATCTACCAAATGGAACTTCTGTGTATCAGAAGTCAGTTTTGGTTGACAGAAGATCATTATCATCAAAGCATGCAGAGGAAATTCTGTGGGAGGCAGTCGCTGGGGTTTGTGGGAGTGGTTTGCGGAGATGTGTAGGGATAGTTTCTGACGAGGATTGCCAGTCCAAGGCTTTGAGGAACATAGAGATTCAATATCAGTGGATGGTGAATCTGACTTGTCAGGTTCAAGGATTTATCGGTTTGATCAATGATTTTAGCAAGGAATTTCCACTTTTCAAGACTGTTACTGAGAACTGCTTCAAGCTTGCCAATTTCGTGAATAATAAATCTCAATTCAGGCGTAGCTTCCAAAGATTCAGGATGCAGGAACTTGAGTGTTCTAGTTTGCTTCGAGTTCCTTTGAGCAGATGTGATTGCAGAAACGATTTCCTGCCAGTTTATCTAATGCTAGAGGATGTATTGAGCTGTGCTGGTGTGCTTCAGATGGTTGCCATAGATGAACCTTGTAAGCTGGTAAGTTCTGAAGATTCTGTTGCTAATGAGGTCGTCGGGTTGATTCAAGACGATGGATTCTGGAAAGATTTGGAGGCAGCTTATACCTTGGTGAAACTTATCAGAGAGATGGCTCAAGAGCTTGAAGTTGAGAAGCCATTGATTGGGCAGTGCCTTCCTCTTTGGGAGGACATGAAAGCGAAAGTGAAAGATTGGTGTGGTAGATTCCATATCAGTGAAGAACCTGTGGAGAAGATAGTCGAAAATAGATTCAGAAACAACTATCACCCTGCATGGTCTGCTGCTTTTATACTTGACCCTCTTAACTTGGTAAGAGACACTACTGGAAAATACCTTCCACCATTTAAGTGCTTGACGCAAGAACACGAAAAGGATGTTGATAAGCTCATAACAAGGCTTGTTTCAAGAGAAGAAGCTCATGTTGCGTTAATGGAGCTTATGAAATGGAGATCAGAAGGATTAGACCCATTATATGCACAGGCTGTTCAGGTTAAACAGCTAGACCCTTCAAGTGGGAAGATGAAAGTTGCCAATCCACAAGGTAGCAGACTAGTTTGGGAAACTTGTCTTAACGATTACAAGACATTAGGCAAGGTTGCAGTGAGACTCGTCTTCCTCCATGCGACCTCGTGCGGGTTTAAGTGCCACTGGTCTTCGCTGAAACGGGTTAGACACAATAGACATTCAAGAGTAGGACTTGAAAGAGCTCAGAAGATGATGTTCATTGCAGCTCATGCCAAGCAACAAAGACTTGACTTTTCAGATGAAGAAGAAAAGGATGGAGAGCCCTTTCGCATGGCATGTTTGGAGGATGATATGCTCAACCAGGAGTTCTCAGATGTCTCGCCATTGTAATGTTTTTTTTTTCTTCTGAAATTATAGGATTTTGTTGCCTTTCTGCTCCTAGTTTTCACAGAAAAAGAAGAGTGTACCAGTAAACCTCATTGCTGCATGAAAGATTTCTTTAATTATTCAAGTTAAATTTCAATTTAAGTTTAATAGAATTAAAATTTTGAAATTAAAAAATTGATTAGTAATATTTTTCAATTTTTAAAATTGGACTGAAATTTAAATCAATAAGTTAAAAGGTTTAAGGTTTAAAAAATTTAATCGACATTAAAAGATCATTAAATTACTTAAATATTTAATAAAATTAAATTTTTTAAATATAATTAAAAGATACTGCGCTTATTCATTGAAAATTTTGAAGTTTAATTTAAAAAGGAAACTATTAAATGAAAATTAATTGATTTATTTTATTTATAAATTTGATTAATTTACGAAACTGGCCTATTAACTAATAAATTGATTGACTTTTAACAATAAAGATTATTAAGGTAAATCAATCTGAAAAATTAAAAAAAGAATCAATCGGTTCAAGATTTTTATGTTAGAATTGATCAAATATATTTGATTTTTTAATCATTGATATTTTTATATATTTAAAAATTTTCACTTGTTTTCTCTTTTCCAAAATAGATATATATTTGATAAAGCGAATTTGAAATTAGAATCCTAGTAACTTTATGAAGTACCTATTTGGATAGATTTTTTGGAGGTTAATAAGCACTTTTCTCCATCACATAAGTTTTTATTAAGAAAAATAAGTGTTTAGCTGTAAAATTAAAAAATACTTCTTTAATTGATATGACTTTTTTGACAATCAAAATACAGCTTTTTAAGAAATTTAAAATTGAAGCTTTTCAAAAAAACCTTTCAAATGACTTCTTCGGATAGATTTTTCAGATCAATTAATGAGCCTATTTTTTAGCAGCTTTTGCCTTTATGTTTTACACATAATTCTTACAATACTCACAAATTATATAATAATTAATATATTATATACTCTATATATTGTTTAATATTAATTTTATAAAATATTTATATTATCTTTTTAGTTGTCACTAACCATTAATTAAAATTATTAATTTGATTTAGTCTATCAAAGATCTTAAAATATCAATTTGATGTTACCTTTTTCAACATTTTATGGCAAGGGGATATAATCTTCAGCCAATAATATCATGTTGCATGCACCATTAATTATTGAACTCATAATTAAACACTATAAGTTAAGTATTTGAATGCTTTCTCAATGAATTGCAACTAGTGAATATTATGAAGATCCTTAAATGTAGGAGAACTTGGAACATTTTGGTTATAGACAATTGTATAATTATAAATAATATAAATCAAATTATAAATTACGCGAATATAATTAAGATAAATTATAGCAACATTTTTTAGGTACACTGCACAATTCTATGTAATTACAACAACAACAATAATAATAATAACAAGCTAGCAAAGATTTCATTAAAATGCATGATCTGAAAAAATTCAATAATACACAGTCTTATCCTTAATTAATAAATAATATTTTTAAATCACTAGCAAGAATAAAAAATAAAAATAAAAATAAAAATAAAAATAAAATATGTAATTGTAATTGTATTTGTAATAATTATATATAACATAAATTAACTTACAAATTACTCTAATATAACTGAGACAAGTTATAGAAAAATAGGCTCAAGGTTAAATCATAAATGGCTAGTCTTTGACATGGGTCAACCATGAAAAGTACTCAAAGATCAAATCTTTGTTTCCAGCACCATTCTTAGTACCAACTCTTTTTGTCTTTTTGGTTGTCAAAGGTCAATGAAAGTAAAAGACTAGGTGGCCTTAGCCCTCCCTCTCTCTTTCTTCACTCTTAAATTGTCTTTTATTAGTTCCACCAAAGCATATGTTCAACCATGTTTGCTAACCTAATGTTTGATTCTAAGTCTTCTTTGGTTGGGCCCTTTTTCAAACTTTTGATGTCTAGGGTTGAACTTTGAAGTTGTGAAAGATTTACACTAAGCTTCCTAATACAGGAGTTGAAAGTAAGAATCTAATTAAAGTTAATTTAACCTGCAACTTTGAAGTTAAATTCATTTATCTCGGTTGATCAAACTCAAAAAAATTTGTTATATACATATCTGAATGCATTTCGGATTTAAATATCTAACATAAAATTTGATTAAATTTAACATGGTCTATAAACTTTGGACCAATGTCAAACTAAGCTAAAAATTTCAAAATCAAGCATAATAAATATGTATTATTACAGTAATATCTTGTCAAATTCAAGCTTAAACATGATCGGTTCAAACTAATTTATCATTTCAATGTCATATTTTGCTAATAAATCAAGAATTATAAATACATATTGATGCACTACACTACAGATTTCCCAAATTCAATCTCGAAATTGATCAATTCTATATACTTGAAATTAAATTTGATTAGATTAAAGTTGGCTCGGTCCAAATTAATTTATCATTTGATTAAATCTTGAAATCAAGCATAATGAATGTGTACCAACGTAGTACTATAGCAATAAACTAGAACAGCAAATGGGGTCGTTGGTTGGTTGGTTGGTTATATATCGTTTTCTTATCAAAGAAAAAGAATGTGCTGGTCTTGGAGTACCTTCTCTCTTTATGTCACACCTTTAGATGGCAATCCTAGTCTAATTTGAAATCATCCCATCATTTCATTTGATAAAGCAGTTTGAACTTAAGAGGCTTATCCCCTTTTCTCTTATGGAAAGGGAGGATGTGTTATGAAGTTGTATGTAAACCATTGAAAGGGTTCCAATTAAGTTTGACAAAAAATTCGGCTCGGTTTAAAGTTAATTGATGAAGTTTGAGTTATTCGGATGTAAATTTTGATTCGAATAAAAAAAATTCAGACCATGTTTTAATTTCTGATATACATAACCTAACTTGAACCAATTATATTTTACAAAAAAAAAACCATTATTTTAAATTCGTTTTGATGTTCCGTTCAATTATAGTTTGAACCTTTAAGGGTCAATCTTCTCGAGTCTAAATTTGGACATTGTATCCATTAATTAAAACTGGGTTTACACTAATTTATTATTTCTAAATACAAAACACGATTAGATTTGAGTTTAAACTCGAACTCGAACTCGAACTCGAACTCGAACTCAATAAGACTCAAGCTGAAGAAGCATACATTACCATTCCTAATTCCAATTATTGGCTTGTATAGTATGGTATCAATATTCAACCACACTCATGTTCCAGTTAAAAAGAGGTTGAATGATTTTAAGTATAGGGTTAAAGAATCTTCAAACTTTCAATGCTCCTCCATCATTAACCTTCACTTTTTATTATATCTCTCTTTGGTTTTTTCACTTGTACAACAGCTTTAAGTGTTTTTGAATCCGATTGGTACATGTGACATGTGTTGATGTTGATATTGATCGGTGGCCCTTCTGCTAAATTCCTTGCTCGCTCCATGTTTCTGTTGGTAGTAATCATAAGGTAACCGGTACCCATCTTTTCTTACATGACATGCAACCTAATTCACATCATTTTGTAATACTAAAATATTGTTACATTAGTCTAATTTTAAAGAGAAAATCTAAATAGTCCAAAGTTTTGAATAATACAAGAGTGAAACAATCAACTTATTGATATCGAAAGACTAAAAGGATTCTTCTGATGTATCATTTATAGGTTCGGTAGAGTTGTCGGTAATTTCGAATGAAGTCAAATCGAATTGATATTATTATATTGTGAACTAATAGCACATTTATAAGATTAAAATAAAATTATTTTAATGTTATTTCGAAGAGAAAATTAGAATTTCTTAAACTTACTTAGCTCGTTAATTTTAAGCTTAATTAGAGTAAATTTTTGTATAAATACTAAAGCTATTACCTTTAACACATTTGAAAGATTAAAATAAAATCGTTTTAGTGTAATTTTGAAGAAGAAGTCTGAACTGTTCCAACCAATATTTTAAAAATAAATCGGTTTGTCCGGTTTAACAGTAAAAACTACGTTGAATGATTTTGTCTTTTTCATAAAGTTGGACAATTATTAATTACATTTTTTATTTTTAATAACTTATCGGTTAAATTACGTAATTTGATTCAGATAAAGATAATGAAGTGACCTAATAAATGATCTAAATCAATAAGTCAAAGTCCTGATCAAAAATGGATCCCAATTAATGTGGACTGGACCCATATCGGTCTTATGATGGAAAAGTTCGACATGAAAGTTATATGTAAAAGTTAAGGTCTCTGACAGTTACTCATATAATCAACCGTAAACATAAGGATTCTCTTACCCATTAAAAGAGCTTAGGCTTTGAGAAAAATATAAAAAGACCTTACCAACATCCCTGATAATAGTTTTCGTAAAGACGACGGTAGATTCGTGCTCATTTCGGCTTCAGAAAATTCATTTGAAGTTACAAAGACCAAAATGAAGTCTTTCCGCATCTCTTCGTTTATTGTCCTTTCAAGTTCGACCCAAAATCCGTAATTAAGATACCGTTATGTATTACAATTTCTGGTTTGGTAGAGTTAGTTCATGAATTTTCTTTCTTTTTTCCGAATCGATAATTTTGAGTCAAATCACATCGAATT
>JANJEY010000007.1:61068120-61082208 GCA_024703695.1 Erythroxylum cataractarum
CCCTCGAGCCGTATGATGTCCATTGCATATTTGATATGTTCTCTATGAAGCATACTTGTGACATGTTTTATGAGTTGAATTAATTATGCTGAATGCGTAAATTGCTTGATTAGTATGTGAGTGCTAGAATTGTTGCATGTATATATATATATATACATACATATGCCTGAATTTGTGCTAGTTACCGACGGCTATAATTATATTAGTCACTGAGCTATGTAGTTCAACCTATTACTTTTCCCTCCTCAGGTGCAACTCTAGACATCAGTTGATCCTTGCCCGGCATCGAAGAACTCCACAATAGTTACAGATCATAGCATTAAGTTAGTATTTTTGGTTAGCCCACCAAGCATATCATCATTAGGCATTCTCATGTAATGCATTTTGGATTTAAACTTTCATATGTATTGAGTTATTTTGAGAATTCTTGTTTAAGTTATTCGAAATGTAATGACATGAAACTCTTCTGTTTTGGTGGAGACTCACTCAGAATGTATGTGTATTTGTATGAGTTCGTATAGATCTTGGGGACGGGTCCAATTACTTCGGGGAGCTCGCCGCGACGAGCCAGTCCTTCGTCGCGGCGCAGTCCTTAAGGGATTACCGCAGCGCTAAATCGAGGGGCCACCTCGAGAATAGGGATCCGGGACCCCAGGTTCAACATGGGATGTTACATCCGGACAGGAGGTTCGATGATTGTGATGTTGATATGGATATTGAAGTGTTATTTGAATGAGAATTGGATGAACTGTGTGTATTGTACTTAATGTGATTGTTAAATGAGTTATGAATGTTTATTTACATATAAATGAAAATATGAATGCGTAACTCTAATGTTGAATGCCGAACTAAGGTCCGATGATATGAGAAATGGATTGAATGGGATATGCAAATGTGAGTGATGCATTTCATTGTATGAATGCATGAAATATAATGACAGTTGTGACCAGAGTAGCCAACGAATAGAGCTTAAAGCTTAACGAGTGAAAATGAGCCTCGAGCTCATAAGTGATTCAGAGCCTCAAGCTCAACGTTTAATGAACCTTGTATCCCCCAAGTGGATAAGGGACAGTTATCAATGAGCCCTTTAAGGGACAGTTATCAATGAGCCCTTTAAGGGACAGTATAAGTACTCGGTCATAACAAAATAAAAAATAAAAAGTAGGTCTGACCACGGGAGGAGAGGACTGATGGGGGCAGCAAGGTAAGAATGGTGCCTAAATATACTCAGATGGAATTTCTAACGTACGATGGCTCGATGGATCCGTTGGTTTGGCTTCACAAGAGTGAGCAGTTTTTCTTAAGTTGACAAACAGTGGAGGAGGAGAAGGTAAGATTGGTTGCCTTTCATTTAATGGGGGAGGCCCAACTGTGGTTCTTTCAACTTGAATAAGAAGAACCAAGGATGCATTGGTACTCTTTCAAACGCCATTGCAATATGAGATTCGGCCCTCACCTGAGTAACAATCCTATAGGAGAATTTGTGAACCTCAAACAGACAACGAGCATAGAAGAATATCAACGCCAATTCCAAACATTGCTAGCTCGAACCATAGAGCTTCCACTAGACCTACAAGTAAATCTATTCACGGCTGGGTTGGTAGAAGGGCTACGAATCGAGGTGGAGATGCAATATCCTATTAATCTTGGAGTTGCAATGAATTTAGCAAGAGCATGTGAAAGAAAATTGCAATGTATGCTAATGCAATACACCCAAGGGGTAAGAGGCAGCCGAAGCACTACCCTATGACTATCTTTGCAACTGGATAGTAGTAGTAATAACACTAGCTCTAGTGCAACCACACCTTTAGGATAAAACAACAACCTCCAGTATAGCAAGTACTTCGCCCCCAGTGGGAAGGCACTTAACCATAGCGAAAATGACTGAAAGAAGAGAAGGGGATGTGCTGCAATTGTGATGAGACTTATTCTGTGGGGCACAAATGTAAGCGACTATTTTGGATTGAGGTGGCATATTTTGAGGAAGAAGGAGAGGAACCAATGGAGAGAGAACCTGAGATATCTTTGCATACCGTCACTGGCATAACTTGAGTTTGAGCTTGAGGGCAAGCTCTATGTCGAAGAGGGGAGTGATGATATGGATGCATTGTGGGAAGAACCTACGAGGAAGATATGAACTACTTGCAAAGAGGAGTGTTTTATTAGGATTCCATTAGAGGAGTATTTTATTAGGAGTCTATTATAGGAATATTTTAATTTTAGTAGGAGTCTATTATTTCTGCACTAGTTTCTGTTATAGTTATGTTAATAAAAACAACTTGAATGGGAGTCTTTTTAAGAGTCCTAAAACAGCTTGAATAGGAGTCTTTCTAGGAGTCCTAGTTTAGGTTGAACTTTTATGTTTCTTTGCCTATATATGGCTATTACGTTATGCGATAAAGTAAGCAACAAGTTATAATAAAAATTAGCTTAGAAGTAGAATAATTTAGTCCAATCTAGGCAGCCCTTGTCATTGACAAGTGCTGCCTGTTTTCATCAGCAAAAATAGGTTCTGCAAGGAAGGGATTCAATGTAAATAATGGAAAAGAGGTTAACTTTCTTGAGAATCATTCTTGGACTCGATCCCAAGCATGAACACAGAACATATTATTCCTCTTTTCTTGTTCATGCTTTGCAAGTTTGCAATAAAATCTACTTAGGCTTTGTTTTTCTTCAGAAGCATTTAATGTATTGTACGTTTATGTGGTAGTGGTTGGAGCAATGCGCATGTTGTTGGGTCTGTATGTCTACATAGCCAGCATTGTAAATACCTTGAGTTCCAATTAAAATTAGAATGGCAAAACTAATCAAACTGCTTTAGTATGTTTTCTGAGATTGTATTGTGGCTAGTTCATTTTATGAATCTATGAATGTTTCATTCTACAAGTGATTTAGTGCGTCTTTGATAAGGTCTGTATTCATATCTCTTTATCTTGAAGGGTTGTGCAGAGACTTGACCTTTCCAAGTCTAAAGCTTCAGTTCTGTCTTCGGTTAGTTAACTTGTTGTATTCTCTTTGTTAGGTTACTTGAACTTTGTTTCTTTCTACGTTAATGTTTCACTGTTAATCTATGATGGGAACTCCTGATTATGCTAACAGGGCATCACAACGATCGGGAAGTCATTATTTTTTCTGGCCAGTCGTTTGGGTGATAGTTTGCTTGTGCAATTTACTTGTGGGATGGAATCGACACTGTCATCATCTGGTTTGAAGGAAGAGGTAATTTTTGCTAGTTAATATCCTAAGTTTTGCTTAATGCTACTTCAACGATCATATTTTCATTCATTTACTTGATCTTGTCATCTAAGACTATGCAAAATATATGAACTTAATTGTTTCAAGAATATTCTTTGAATTTACCCAATAAAAAGTTCACCAGTGTTTCTTCTGCCTCTTGAAGATTTCTCTGCTCTTTGCATTACGTGCAGGTTGGAGATATTGAAGGTGACATTCCATCAGCAAAGCGATTGAGGAGGTCATCTTCTGATGCTTTGCAAGATATTGCTAGCGGGGAGGAGCTTTCTCTATATGGATCAGCTCCAAACAATGCAGAATCAGCACAGGTTGCCTGAGTATATTCTTTTCGTTTATGCTTTTTTTTCCCTGTGCTTAGGAAGGAAAAGTGAATACTGCATCTTAGTTAAGAAGCCAATGAAAGTAAAATCTAGTAATATAAAATTGAGAGAACATATATTAACTAGTACCCTATTTTTAAATGTCATAGATGAACTCTTAAAATAGTAAGTTATAGTGAATGGTTAGGGTGAAGATATTTCTCAAATAGAGGGAGTTTAGGAAATACACTGATTAACCCTTCGCTTTATTCAGGAATTACACGATCTTATTTCTTTAAGTGGCAAGAACATATATGGGCATTCTATCTAAGATAATAGCCTCAAGATTCCACTTTGGTGGCAGATTTATCCAATTACGTTTGTCATTTTCTGATTTTCTGTTATTGACTTTTGACTTTTTTTCTACTTGTCTAATTATTATTGCCTTTTGCTTCTTCTTATGTTTTATTTTCACCGATGCAGAAAACTTTCTCATTTGCAGTTCGGGATTTATTGATCAATGTTGGTCCTTTGAAGGACTTTGCTTATGGCTTGAGAATAAATGCTGACGCTAGTGCAACTGGTATTGCCAAGCAAAGCAACTATGATCTGGTTAGTTTTACATGGTAAAAGTGTTACTTGAGGCCCAAAAGGATGGCAAGAAAAGCAAAGAAATTGTATTTCGTCCAACTCAAAAGCCAGAGCTTTGTGGGTGTTACCACACCTTTATTATTGCTTGTTCAGCTTTTGTTTCTGATATTTTGTATTCTTGTAATCCACACAAAATATCAGAGATGATTATGGGTCCTATCATCTCTGATACCGGATGATAGGACCCGTAATCACAACCTCAATGAACAGATTGCATGTTAATTGAAATAAGGTCCTGACAGTAAGGAGAATTAGAGAGTCTCCTATTCTCTCCCGAAAGAAAATATCAGTACAAACTTCCTTAACCTTTTCTAACAGAAAGCTCCTATTTATTCTCATCTTTCTCCCTCCCAAGGTGTAACAAACTTGTAACAACCCTATATTCTGTTTTCTAGGCCTAAGTAACTACCCAGAGTCACCTGGCATCAACTTTTCTTTCCTTCCCTTTTGTCTAGTATAGGTAATCTTAATTGGGGGTCTAACACTGTATCACTTAATCTAAAATGGAAACAAGAGCTATTTCTTTTGAGGTATGCAATCAAATGCTTCTTCATTCACTTTTTAATGGTACCCTTTTAAGGTATGCTGCTCTGGTCATGGAAAAAATGGTGCTCTTTGTGTTCTTAGACAATCAATTCGCCCAGAGATGATAACTGAGGTCTGTAATTACTGTATCTTCTTTCTTTCTTACTGCCTTCCATTTTCTATTTGTTATATGTACATGGAAATCAATAATGCTACTGCTATTCGTAGGACTATAAGGTGAAGTTCTATACGGATATGATTGTCTTTTGGTAACACGTTAGTCAGTGTTTTGAAAGGTTTATCATATAATTGGTATGCTAAGTTGTTATAAGGTCTCACTGGTTCAACATTTTCAACAGTAGACATAGTGGTGGCATTGGGATTTGAAGTGTCTGTCTTTAAAAGCTGCTTCAAATATCAGACTTTGCCTAACTCATTGCATCTCTATGTGTGCCTGTTGGTTTTAGAATTGTCAAACTAAAAAGTTAGATTGATTGTGGTTTGTTTTGATGCACTCCTGGAACTTGTCACAAGATGTTAGCAATTAACGATATCCACAAACTATATATTGCTTTTTCTATCAAATGTTAACTTTTCTTGTGAAATACTTCTGTGCAGGTTGAGCTTCCTGGTTGTAAAGGTATTTGGACTGTGTACCACAAGAATGCACGTGGCCATGTTGCCGATTCATCTAAAATAGCTGCCAGTGATGATGAATACCATGCATATTTAATCATAAGCATGGAAGCTCGTACAATGGTAACCTCCTATTGCTTCTGATGGCAAAGTTATGTAGGAATTAGTGGGCTATCTCTTCTTGATGTGATACCAATCATATATGGTATCAGGGGAGGAACGACAGGAGGAAACAATGTGAATTTGATATAAAAAGGTCAACCCACCTCTAAGTCTTTTTTCTCCACCCCACCTAAAAAGTATGTATGTTGCAGTTTGAAGAATTGATTTTTTTACTTCTTGTCCCCACTACGGGAATTTGATCACTTATTTGTCCATTGCATCATAAGCCTGCCTTGTGATCACTCCATTCCTCAATCACCCTTATCATCTTATAGTTCCTACTCCTATCTTCCCGCAGTGCACTCATTTCTTGTAATCATAAACTATCTTGACACTTCAATAGAGAGAAAGCCTTCCTTATTTTGATGGCTTGTGAGTAAGCATTGTGTAATTCATATCTTATTGGGCTACTTATGGTTTTGCTGAGGATTAGGTACTCGAAACTGGTGAGCTTTTGACAGAAGTCACAGAAAGTGTGGACTATTTCGTACAAGGAAGAACAATTGCTGCTGGGAACTTGTTTGGAAGGTTAAACAACAGTCTCATCTTAGCTTACCAAGTTTATCTACATTGTTTCTGTTTACTCCCTTCCCCATCAGATGTTGTTTCTCTTCATCTCATTTTGAACCCTTCTACTGCTGTGGTAGGACTTATTGTCAGCGTTCTTAAACTGTTGATTATCTTTTACTATAAAATTATTGGACTTTTCCTTCACTCTCACTGATGTAAAATATATTTTTCATGTTTTCTTCTTGCGTCATTTTCTTGTTCTTCAGGCGTCGAGTGGTTCAAGTTTTTGAACATGGTGCTCGAATTCTTGATGGTTCTTTTATGACTCAAGATTTAAACTTTGGAGTTACTAACTCTGGATCTGGTCCTGGTCCTGAGGGTGTGAAAGTGATGGCTGTTTCTATTGCTGATCCATATGTATTAGTGAAAATGACGGATGGAAGTATTCGTCTTCTGGTTGGAGGTATGTGTTTGCATTGATCATTTTTTATGTGTGTAATCTTGCATTCTGATTCTCTTCTCTTAGATTGTAAGTTAACTTTGGAGAGATAATGTGGTGCCATAAACTTAATAACGTACATGTTATTTCTATTGCCGCCTATATGTTGATAAGAAAGAGCTACTTGCCATGAATCTGTAGCACTGAAGATTCCAAGAGCTTAGTTGATTGTGACTTTCTACTGTTGCTTGTGTTATTGTGCTCATCGAGTAGCTCAGTTTTGCTCTGTGCAGATGTCGCCAATTGATTATGGTTCTATATGTTTGTGTTAATTCTTGTTTTCTTTTTGCTCTTTCTTCTCATCTAAGATTTTTAACTTCTATCATCTTTCATGATGAATACCAGATCCTTCAACTTGTACTGTTTCTATAAACACTCCATCTGCCTTTGAAAGCTCAAAGAAATTGGTGTCTGCTTGTACACTGTATCATGATAAAGGACCAGAACCATGGCTTCGAAAGACAAGTACAGATGCTTGGCTTTCCACAGGCGTCAGTGAGACCATTGATGGTGCTGATGGTGGACAACATGAACAGGGTGATATATATTGTGTTGTTTGTTATGAAAGTGGTGCCCTTGAAATTTTTGATGTGCCCAATTTCAGTTCTGTTTTCTTTGCGGATAAATTTATCTCTGGAAAGAGCCATCTACTTGATACCTTCCTACAGGAATCACTCAGTGATTCTCAGAAGGTGTTGAACAAAAGTTCTGAAGAAGTGGCTGGCCTTGGTAGGAAAGATTGTCTTCAAAATCTGAAGGTTGTTGAATTGGCTATGCAGAGATGGTCCGGACATCATAGTCGCCCTTTTCTTTTTGGAATTCTGACTGATGGGACAATCCTTTGTTACCATGCTTACTTGTTTGAAAGTACAGATAATACATCTAAAGTAGGTGATGTTGGTTCTGGATCGAATTCTATTGGAATAAGCAACATTAGTGCTTCAAGGCTTAGGAATTTGCGATTTGTCCGTGTTCCCTTGGATAATTACATAAGAGAAGAATTCTCAAGTGAATCCACAAGCCAAAGGATTACCATTTTCAAGAATATCAGTGGTTATCAAGGGTTTTTCCTTTCTGGGTTAAGACCGGCTTGGTTTATGGTATTTAGGGAGCGAATAAGAGTTCATCCACAGGTCAAAAGTTTTGCCTTTTGCTAGAAGCTTTTTTTTTAATTTCTATATCCATTGACTTATTGCATAAGCAAGTGAAGATATGGTTACAGAATAACGAGTTAAAGTCTCATCTTGTGAAATTCTATTTTCCTGTTTTGAGCAGCTATGTGATGGATCTATTGTTGCGTTCACTGTTCTTCACAATGTGAATTGTAATCATGGGCTTATCTGTGTTACCTCACAGGTTCTTATGAATCTTTTCTGCCTGATCTTTTACATTTAATTATGTGCTTCGTCATTACAGCTTATCATCAACTAACAACCTTACAGGGAAATTTGAAGATTTGTCAACTGCCAACAGTGTCAAGCTACGATAACTATTGGCCAGTTCAGAAGGTGCTTTCTCCTTTCTTTTTCATCAGTATTCATTTGTTAATGTTGTATACTGGTGACATTCATCAATGTGCTCACAATAACTCCTACATTTGTTAGATTCCACTGAAAGGAACTCCACATCAAGTGACATATTTTGCAGAGAGAAACCTATATCCACTTATTGTCTCTGTTCCTGTGAGTCTCCTTTGCATTAGTTGTGCGTTTACTTTTTGATATTCTTTGCAAGTACAAGGTTTTTTGTTTTGGTCTGTTCTTTGCAAATATAATCTAAGTGTGCAACTTATGAACTACCACATTTATTATACCTTGTCTGCCCTTAGGGGAGATGATTTTTCGACTGATGGACCATCAACTTGTTAGTATTGATGAATTCCAGTGGGGGGTGCTTAATGTTCTTGTCATAGAGTTAGTCAAAGTTTAATTTGGATAAAGCATAATGGTTAACTAGTTTGGGTATTAGGTATCTGTCAAGTAACTCCGACTATTCTATTAGTGCAATGTTTTGATAAATTTGTTCTTACATCAAAAGTAGAAAATTTTCATCACCATATACTTCTTGATGATCTTAGCTCTGTGTACCTAATATCATGTGAATATTTTACTAACTATATGTTTTATTCATGAGGTCTCTTTTAAACATCTTCTTTAGGTTTACAAACCATTGAATCAAGTCTTGTCATCATTGGTTGATCAAGAAGTTGGCCATCAGATGGAGAATCCTAATCTAAGTTCTGATGAGATGCACCAAACTTACTGTATTGAAGAGTTTGAGGTGCGGATCTTGGAGCCTGAAAAATCTGGTGGTCCTTGGCAAACTAAGGCTACAATCCCAATGCAAAGTTCTGAAAATGCCCTAACAGTGAGAATGGTTACACTCTTTGTAAGTATGCTTTTTTATTAATTCTTTTATCAAAAGTTTGTGCGAGTGAATGGTGTAAATAATTGGCGGTTGTATATTGACTCTGTTCCTTATGATTTTCCTTGAGAATGGTTAGTGTTTAAGGAGACAGTCATATCTGTCTCATCTGCATATCATTTTTATTTGCTTCTCTACTCATGTTATAAGAGACATATAGCTTCTGTAGACGTGTGAGGAAAAAGGAAGAAACTGGAGAATTCCAGCATGAACATTGTTTGGTGGAGAGGGAATTTGGTCATTTTTGTAACTTTCCATTAGTGCCTGAAGTACTGCATCTGTTTTGGTAACAATACGAGTTCATGTAAAATTTGGTCATCTACATTAGATATGCAACTTATCAAACTTAATATACAAAATACAGATTTTTCCTGTGTCTCTAATTAATTGTTGGTGTTCACTCAGACTCCAGCTCTTGGCATTATGAAAGCAAATATCTATGTTATAGTACCAGGAGAAATTCTACTAGTTTGTTGCACTACTAACAAATTTTCAAGTAAAATGATAGGCCCTCTTAATACAAGATATTAAAATTCTCATCCAGAGAGATTATAACACCTCAAGATCTAAATAGATTTGGGGTGCTTAAAACATAAGAAAATTAGAAAACAAAAGGCTAAAAGCATAAGAGTTGCTGATCCTTGAAAGAATGTAAATCTTATTGAATGAAAAGCAAAACTATTAAAAGGAAAGACAGGGTCTTATCACCAATAAAAAAGTTACCAGTGACAGGCCCAAAACATATGAAGGCTAGGGTCTTTAGGGAGGAAAGGAAAGAGAAGAGAGAAATGTGACATACATGTGTGCTTTAACTTGTGTAGTACCCTTTTGCAGAATACAACTACAAAGGAGAATGAGACACTCATGGCAATTGGGACTGCTTATGTGCAAGGGGAGGATGTTGCAGCAAGAGGACGTGTTCTTCTCTTTTCTTTTGCAAAAAGTTCAGACAGTTCTCAGAATCTGGTGTGAGCCAGTTCATACTTTATATCCCTCTTTTTTCTTTTGCCCTTTGGTATCACAAACCCAATACGCATATAAGTTTAGCATTTGCTTACATTCTTCCCCCCCAAATCTTGATACTACCACACTTGAATGTATTGATTTCAATTTCCTTCAGGTTTCAGAAGTATATTCGAAAGAACTAAAAGGTGCTATATCTGCATTGGCTGCACTACAAGGTCATCTGTTGATAGCTTCTGGTCCTAAAATTATTCTACATAAATGGACTGGTACAGAATTGAATGGTGTTGCCTTTTTTGATGCTCCACCATTATATGTTGTGAGCTTGAATATTGTAAGTATGCCCAAGAAATCAAAATACTATGGAAATTACCTCTAGAATTTTGTAGATCCTGGAAATATGATTTATGTCAGCCTTCATATCATGTCGTCTGATTTTGATTGCTGCACTTAACTTATCATGGATGCATATATTGTCTTTTCTCAAGAGTAGGGGAGGGAGAAATGGAACTGAGAATGAGGTTAAAAGATGCGGTTCTAAAATTTGAAACGGAAACATCTGGAGTTCATGTCTATGGGTTACTGTTATCAATAGTTACTGTTATCAATTAAAGTCTGCAGTGCCAAACCAGTGGAAATCTTTATAAAGGACAATGATGGATGCTAAATTGGTAATAATGTTTTTCTGGTGCATTGATGTTCTGATTTTCTTGCTCTTTTGATTTGTCATTGCAGGTCAAGAATTTTATCCTCTTGGGTGACATTCACAAAAGTATATATTTTCTCAGTTGGAAGGAGCAGGGAGCTCAACTTAGCTTATTAGCCAAGGATTTTAGCTCTCTTGATTGTTTTGCAACTGAGTTTTTGATCGATGGAAGCACACTGAGCCTTGTAGTTTCTGATGAACAGAAGAACATACAGGTTAGCATATCTATAACTTGACAAAGTGCCATTCAGTGGCCAACACTTATAGTTGAATCCGTGAAAAGGAAATTTGAGTTGGAACAATATTCAACCCTTGAATTGGGTGATCTTTTTTTTCAATTCAACAAGTTGGTTCTGCTCATTGCTAAATAGTTTGTAAATGTCAAAGCAGATATTCTATTATGCCCCAAAGATGTCTGAGAGTTGGAAAGGACAAAAGCTGCTTTCAAGGGCTGAATTTCATGTTGGTGCCCATGTGACCAAGTTTATGCGGTTGCAAATGCTTCCTACTTCTGACCGCAGTGGTGCTGCTCCAGGTTCTGATAAGACCAATCGGTTTGCTTTACTATTTGGTACCCTTGATGGTAGCATTGGCTGTATTGCACCTCTCGATGAGCTTACATTCCGTAGATTGCAAGCACTACAAAAGAAACTTGTTGATGCTGTTCCTCATGTAGCTGGCTTAAACCCAAGATCATTTCGGCAGTTTCGTGCTTGTGGAAAGGCCCATCGACCTGGCCCTGAAACCATAGTTGATTGTGAACTACTTTCCCAGTAAGTCTTCTTTCCATGAGTTATGGTTCCATTGGCTTCTTGTACAATCTCTCAGATTGATCATCAAGGTCATGTGGGAAAGGGTCAATTAAATTGAACTTTTTTGTTTACCTATATTTCATCACAGTGCCGTGAATCCATGCTAAATTCCATCTGGTTATTAAGTACATTTTTTTGTTGCCCTCTTCCCAATATATACTTGGGTTTGTCTTCGAGAATGTGTAGCACGAATTCCATTTGATCCTTTTAGAAGAAGACACTATCTTTACTGATCTGATGTGTGTGCCTGTATTTTACAGCTATGAGATGCTCCCATTGGAAGAACAGCTTGAAATTGCTCAACAGATTTCAACAACCCGGGCACAAATTTTATCAAATTTGAATGACCTTTCTCACGGAACAAGTTTCTTGTGATTAAGCTGACCGGAACTCATGGCTGAAGTATTAAAGTCTAATGATAATTAAGAGGCAAGAGGCAATCATTCCTGCTTGCGAAATAGAGGTGTGATCTTCAAACTTCATATGAACTGTTTACCCAAAATAAGCAGTTCGGAGTTGTCAGCAGTTAACCCCCTTCACATCAACTCCTTTTGTATAGTTCATTCTGCAACTAAAGCAAACGTCATGAACCATGGTTGTACCTTTGAAGAAAGGAACATCAGTAACTTTTTGGTATTGTATGCTCTTTTTACGCACTTGATGAAGCATGGATGTTCAAATGTTGACTGAAAACGAGATAATTTAGCTACTGTAACGAGTAAGCAAACCATGAGGTGTTCAATCTCCGCAGTTGAGAGCTTGGTGAGATTTGAATAATACTGAGATTTTATTCAGGTATGTCTTATTCACTTGTTAGGGGTGAAGAGCCGCAGAATTGAGCATATATGCCTTGCATGAAGTATACAATGGAGCTATACTGGTTTTATCAAGATTTTGTTTCGACGACAAAGGTATGTGTACTATTTGTCGTAATGGTCTTTATATATCGTATTAATATCCGAAAGATGATAAAAGAAAAACTATGTTGTCTGAGAGTTGTATTCATATAGGTATTAAGATAGTTGTAGATTGCAATTCTCATGGGATTGGCCGCTGTCTTGTGAACTGAAGTGAAAACTCCAGTTTGAGAGAATCAACATTCTTAGAAACGGCAGAAGGTGGCTGCGTTTTTCTCATTCCTTGGTCTCTTTTTACCATCATCTGTAGGGTCCATTCTTTCCTCTTCGAGATCGCCAATACTCATTCAACCCATAAAGTCTGTTTCTATCTGGCCCAATTCTGATCCCGTGTCATTCAACTTTGAACTTGCCCCAAATAAGTAACTCTTGAAAATCTGAGATTTTAAAGCTCCTGTTTCTATATTATTTGCACGAATATCTCCTTCCACAGTTAACGCCCTAGAAGCATGGTTTCATTCCTCACGCAACCATTGACTTACTGGACGACCAGACCGCTGTGCCGGAGCTCGAAGCCGATCATCTCACCCAAAGCTCAATTCTTCCGGCTTCTTATGGAGGTGTAACTCATAGTAAGAGTCTGTGTGACCCAAGATATCACACAAAAAGTAGTAAACAAATAACCTTTTGTAACTAAAGAGTGCATAGAACACATCTCCATTGACATCTTCTTTCTCTTGAGAGGTTGACGGACGTCTAATCGAACTCTAACCCTCATTGGACTATCATTGAATATTGTGGACCATTTAGCATCATGGGTAATGAATTGATCGACAAAATTCCCCAACGACTTGGCAACCTCTTCTTGCATAAAATTAGGTCTTAAATATGCAACTAATAGCTAAACATCCACATACAGTAAAGGAATCCGCAGCGGGTCTTCTCCTCTTTCAATGATATTCCAAACAAGTAAATGGCGATTAAACAATCACGGTGAACCTTCCATGGCACTTGCCATATCAACTTTGCTATAGAACCTAAATAAAAAAATGTTTAGCTCTCATATCAAAAATCGTTATATCCCCTAAGGGATTCCAGAGGTCTGCCAAAACGGATTTCATGGATTGAAAGTTGATGTTGTTGTACGTGAGAAACATATCTACAAGACAATAATCAGAACCTTGTTGTGGAATGGCTGGTGCAATATCAAGAACCAGGGCTTCATCTTCAGCGTTGTCGCTAGGATTAGGATTGAGGTTAAGCGTAGGTGAGTGGTTTAGATCCATTATTGTTTAGGGTTTAACGAAAAAATTGAACGAAAGAACATGCCACAGAGAGCATACGAAAAGACTGATCTATCTATTTTAGGTGAAGAGTCTTTTATTATATAAACAAAATTCATAAAGATTATACATCGAATACTTGTACTTTAGGGTATGTTTGAGAGTTCAGGATGGAATGGAATAGAATAGAATGACTCACTCCATCGTTTGGAAGTTTAAATAAAATAAGAGAGGGGCCTTTTTGACTATTGTTTGAAAGTGATAGTAAAAGTGAATGAAATGGAATGACTTGTTTTTTTTTTCAAAATTAACCTTGTAATAAAATATGTATAGTTGTCATGAAACTAGTGTAATAACCCCAAAGCATTTCAAATTGTAGTATGCTCAGAATATAGTTTTCTCATTTTTCTATACAAGCAATCAACTTTCTTGCTCTTTTTTTTAACCCTCATCGTACTGTACTCTTCGTTAGGCATTTATTCATGTGTCTTGTTATGGTCGATAAT
>JANJEY010000007.1:61085788-61099094 GCA_024703695.1 Erythroxylum cataractarum
GCTCTGCCATGATCTTATTGGTGTCACTTATTTTCGCTAGTCTGTTTGTACGCTAGGGCAGCGCCCTCGGTTTTAACAAAAAAAAAAAATCCTTAGCTTCAAGTGAACAAAGACATTAAAACAAAAGATGAAAAAAAGATATGTGAAAAGGAAAAGCCAAAAATGATATGGCCCATTTTCTCTCATTGTGAAAGAAAAAGCATCTAAGAAGAAGAAAAGTGTTTCTAGGCAACCAAACACCCCACCACAAAAAAGTTTGCCTTTTACCTACTAACACTAATTCGATAGAATCAAAGCACTAAATAACAGAAAGAAAAAACCCTTTTAACAGTAGTTTCAGAAGCATTACACTCATGTCCATCCTCATGGAGCTTCCATAACCATTAAAAGACAAAGCTTCTCTGAAGCAAATCATCATCTTCCACCCACTTTCATTGCATGTGGGTGTATCAGTTTCTTTCTTGTCAAACTCTTTATCTTCCATGTATCTATGTGTTTTGAGTGGGCTGGTTGTTTCTTCTATAACATTGTATCAACCTTCCTGCAACCTCAAGGTCTCATCTTTTTTATCCTTTCATTGCTTTGATCAATTATTTTGTATCCATCTTTCTGTTTCTTCTTGTCTAGGTTCTTTCTCATCTTTGTTATGGCTCTTGAGGCCTGGCTTGTTAAAGCTAAATCCAAAATTTCTCGTAGTTTTGATTCAGTCGTAACCTCCAAACCCTTGCCCAGATCGTCCAAGAGATGTAGTAGTGTTGGAGTTTTGGCTTTCGAGGTGTCGAGTCTCATGTCGAAGCTCTTTCATCTATGGCAGTCTCTCTCAGACAAGAGCATTATCCACTTACGTAACGAGTCAATCTCTCTGGAAGGAGTCCGTAAGATCGTGTCCAATGACGACTCGTTTCTTATCGGGCTTGCCTGTGCAGAAATGGTGATGAATCTGAAGCTCTTGGCCAAATCTGTCTCTAGACTGAGTAAACGCTGCGACGACTCCGGTCTGCGACGTTTTGAGCAGTTGTTCGATGAGTTCGCAGACTCGGGTCAGGATAGTAATCGGTGGGTTTTGAGTTCCAAGGACATGGAAGCTCAAAACAAGAAGATGGACAGGTACGTCACTGTCACGATCACTCTGTACAAAGAAATGGAAGAGCTTACTGTGTTGGAGAATTCTTTAAGAAGATCTTCGCAGTGTAGGTCGTTGGAGTCAACTATCAAAGAGCAGAAGATTACGGATCTTCAACAGAAGATATTATGGCAGAGACAGGAGGTTAAGTACTTGAAAGAAAGATCTCTATGGGATCGAAGCTTCGATGGTGTTGTTACACTCCTTTCGAAGTCTATCTTCACAGTTCTTGCAAGAATCAAGCTAGTTTATGGAATAGGACATGGTTATCCACCTTTTCTAGCTCGGAGTCTCTCACCTTCTGCAACTGTTCATCCGACAGACAATCCTAGTACTATCTTATCAGGGCCATTGAAGAGGTCCAAGCTCGAAGGAACCATTGACTCGGATAATGGGTTCTTTGATTCGAACTCAAAGCTATTAAAGCCACCACCAACGACACTCGGCGCGGCGGCTTTGGCTATACACTACGCCAACCTGATCTTGGTTATGGAGAAGTTGATCAAATCACCACAACTTGTTGGAGTTGACGCAAGAGACGATCTTTACTCGACATTACCACGCAGTGTTCGATCTTCTTTAAGATGTAGATTGAAAGGAGTAGGATTTTCAGCTAGTGATCCAGTTCTCGCCGGAGAGTGGGGCGTTGCTTTGGGAAGAATACTTGGCTGGTTGTCACCTTTAGCACACAACATGATCAAATGGCAAAGTGAAAGGAACTTTGAGCAGCGACAGCATCAAAACCTGGATCCAAAAACGAACATTCTTTTATTGCAGACACTGTTCTTCGCAAACAAAGAGAAGACTGAAGCTGCAATAACAGAGCTTTTGGTGGGTTTGAATTACTTATGGAGGTACGAAAGAGAGATGACTGCTAAAGCTTTGTTCGAATGTGCCAACTTCAATGGAGTCTTGGGTTCTGCAAAATGTTTCTTAAGGTTGAAGTTGGTTTCCTTTCTTCTCCAATTTACCACATGGGATAAGATCGTCTGTCGAATATTATCCTGTCTTATTCTATCTTATGAAATTTCAGTCATTTATTTTGCGGGACTCACGCGAGACTTATGCGAGACCCATATGAGATCCACATAAATAAATGACTGAGATTTATTGGATACAATAAGACACTATAATATTAGAGAGAGGATCTAGACTCGTTTACCGTAAGCTTTCTTTTCCTTCCAGCACCTGATCTTTACATGTTATATAGTACAGATTTGTATGTACATTGACATGATTTTGAACAATCTAAACAATGTCTGTGCTTTGCCAATCATTATTTTGATTCATGTGAAATTATTCTAATATTAACTTAAATTTGCAGTGTATGTAATAATTTATAAAATACTATATTGTATTTATTTGATTAAACAATTAAGAAAATCTTCAATCACATAATTACATCATTATTACATATAATCACATAACTTGAGTTCAGGTTTGAATTACATAACTTGAGTTTGAGTTTGAATTACCTGACTTATCTTAAACTGAAAAAAAATAACATTATTTCATATAAATTTTTAAAAATAATCTAAATCTAATTAAAATTTAAGCTATTAAAATCTGACGAGAGTCATATTTAAAACTGTGAACTCAATCAAACTTTAAATCGTGTCTAAATTAAAACCTGATCTGACTCGTAGTTGAAACTATGATCTCAATCAAACTTTAAGGCGTATCTAAATCAACTCGACAAACTCAACCCAACCCAACCCAACCCATTACCATAGTTACATATCATATCTTAATAGACTTTAATTAGAATAGCTTAACCTACTCATAAATTGTGGGGTTAGGCAAAGCCAACCAAGGCCCAACCTGAACCTAAGCTCCGCCTAAAATTCAATCTGAGTTAAGAAAACCCTACGTTGGCCACCCAGTGTGTTTTCAGTTTCCATTTGTTGTACGATTCTTTATATCTGTCTAACTTTGAAGTCAAAATCTAGGTCAAAATCTGGCCTCATTTAATAGGCAGAGATGTGTTGATCAAGTTCAACATCAAGTCGCTGAATTCAATTTAGTTGATATATGGATGTCAGAATCACATTGAGTTTTGCTGAATTTGGCATGTACTACTTGTTGGATTTGCTATGTCATCTTCAATCTGACCTTTTAGCTCTCAGAAGAAACAAGTCAGTGTTTACCCTGTTTTGCGGGTGCAAACTTCCCAGTTTGATCTCAGCCCTGCCCTTGGTAGACCTGCAGGTAAGCAGAGAACCTGGGAGAAAACTGCTGATGAGATCAAGTCCCAGAGAGCTAATCTGTAAACAGCTTATAAGATAGATGATTGTTTTCTGAAATTTGAAAACCATCAGTCCCAGTCAAAATCCATCTTCATGCCAAGTTGGTTAGTTTCATCATCGTTTACGTTTCATCATAGTTTGAATGTTAGTACGTCTTTGTCAGTTCACAGTAACAATTTAGGAGAATACACGAATCCCTCAATCCATTTCATTCCAACTGGAAGTAATAACACTCTGATCTCTGCAAAGATCACTTTCAGCTTTACTATCTTGTTAAAAACCTGATCTTGGATGAACCTTGGCAAGTCACGAGGGTTTTGACTATATTCTTGTTAAAAACCTGATCTTTGATAAACCTTGGCAAAGTTACGAGGGTTTATGTACTCTTTTTTCTTGCTTACAATCCTTCGCATGGTATTGGCTATGCCTTACTCAACAAGATATGATCATGCACTCCTAACTTGCGTCTGAGAATTCGACACCCAACAAAACATTCATCCAGCTTTGCTGTCTAAATGTGAAATATACTAGAAACATACTATAGCTTGCAGCCATGAAATGTACACAAGTATCGAAGTAGGCAAGTATCAGTTAGTATATGCCACAAAAAGTCCTGTCACCAATCAATATACCCAATGAATGATCTTAGTTAACCACACAACATTTGATATGAGCCAAAATTTGGGTCTTTCTTTAACTCTGTTCACCTGACTGATGAGATAGATGATATCAAAGGGTGTTGTTAGATATTACTTCTCGAAATTTAACAAACCATTGAGCATCAGATGTACTTTTCTCAATCTGTGCTTGCTGTTGTTGATCCACCTTCTGCAGTCCTTTGTCCATCACAAATTTGGTGTAGTCAACCGCTGTTGGAGGAGCTAAACAAGGTTTTTTTGGAAGAGCTGGGAGAAAGGAAACCAGCACCCTGGCAACTTCGTGCATGGTAGGTCGCTCGAAAGGGTTGCACTTCGTGCACAACAAGGCGAGTTGGAATGTCTTTCTTACATGAGTTAGATCCATACATGTGACAGAAACCTCAGGGTCTAAAGCTTCCATCACCGTATTATCATCTGCCTTGGACAGTATCTGAAACAGTACAACATAAACAAGCTTGTTACTCAAGACAAGAGAAACAAATTAATGAGCAAGTTGCCTATTCAGACATGAGACTATTATAAACTTCGTGTTGAACAACACAAATGAAGGCAGCAATTTCTGCAAATTACAATGCTGATCATCGACTTGGGTTTGATACTTACCAGTTGATGTAAATTGGACTCATTGTCCACAGCCTTCTTCCCAGTTAGAAGTTCCAACAGAACAATGCCAAAGCTGTAGATATCCGATTTCTCATTTAGCCGAGAGGTGCGAGCATACTCTGGGTCTATATAGCCGATAGTTCCCAGGACATAAGTTGAGGTGTGCGCTTTTGCAGTTGGAATGCTCTTAGCGATTCCAAAATCGGAGAGATGAGCCTCGAAATTCTCATCTAGGAGGATGTTTGAGGACTTGACATCCCTGTGGATTATTCGTGGGTTGCAATCATGGTGAAGATAAGCAAGTCCTTGTGAAGCTCCAACTGCAATTTTTAACCGTGTTTCCCAATCAAGCTTTACCTTTTTGGCTGGACCTGTAGTGAGGATTAGCTATTGAATAAAGTGATGCCACAATTTATAGTAAGAGAAGGCAATATAGAAGATTTTATTGTAAATAAAGAAGGAAAGTTCAATTCACCAACCATGAAGGAGATCCCAAAGAGAGCCATTCTCCATGTAATCATAAAAGAGGAGGTTTCCAAGGGGAGACAATGCATAACCATGCAAACTGACAATATTCCTGTGTCTGATGCTACCAATTGTCTCAAGTTCTGTCTCAAATTCTCGCAAGTTGTACGCACACTGATTGTAGATTCGCTTGATTGCAAGAGGCCGGGAATTTTTCAAAGCACACTTGTAAACTGTACTAGAAGCACCATAGCCAATGATGTACTTCTCACTTAAGTTCTCAGTGTTCCTCATTATGTCATCAAACGTGTGGAATGCCATATCCATATGAAGAACCACAAGTTTCGGTGGACCTGAAAAAAAAAAAGAAAAGAGCTTCCATAGGGAGATATACAAATGCAAACCTAATTGGTAAAAAAATTAAAAGTGCACACCTTCGATTGTATCCATATATCCGTCCATTAAATGTTTCTGTTGCTTGGATTTGTAAATTGCAACTATAACCACAGACAATAAGGTGATGCAGCCCAGTGTCAGGCAAACAACTACTGCCCTGGAAAAAACTGTTGGAAAGTAAAAATGTAAGAAAAAGATCTTCAATCCTTTCATCAGTTGTGTTTAGGTGAGCATCAGATATAAAACATATAAAATTGCGGCACAAGATCCTTCAAATACCTCCAGACTTGGGCACATAAGGACCACATATTGATCCCAACCAATTGCCACACAAGAGAGGATTTCCAATGAAGCTGGCACAAGAAACATAACATCAATACCAAAATAACGTCAGAAGAAGTAAACAACAAATATTTCAAATACCTGTCGGGGGGAAACCGGGAGAAGTTTCTGATAGGAGGAAGAATGCCCGATAAATTGTTGTAAGAGAAATTCCTAACAGTAGCAAAATCATATCAGCAAATGTTTCATAGAATTTCGTATTGACCGAGATGAGAATTAAGAAAAAAGCGTACAAGTTTGAAAGACTCAAGCAGTTGGCAAGCTGATCAGGAATTTCTCCATGCAAGTTGTTGTTGTTCAGGATCCTAACATAAAAGTAGATCAAAAAGATGCTACTGTGAATGTGAACTCAATAACATACTGGCAAAGTGGCCTCCGAACTTACAGTGAAACAAGATTTTGCAACTGACCGAGTTCTACAGGAATGGAGCCCGTGACATTGTTGAATGCCATATCGCTTGAAAATCATGAAAATTAGAATAAGGAGATAAAATTGGCATCGTGATGGCAAGAAAAGAACAAGCAATATGGTACTGATCAAAGACTTACACAATCTGAATGCTTTTGAGATTCCCAAATTCAGAAGGCAGTGGCCCATCAAGATAATTCCTGCTCAAGTTCCTGCAAATATGCAATAAGTAGTTGAGGGAAGAGAATAATAAATGATGCCTTAATGCATAACAATTGATTATTTCATGAACGTGACCTACAAAGTAAGCAAGTGCTCCAGGTCACCAATAGAAGCTGGTACAGGTCCTGAAAAGCTATTGCTAGAAAGATCCCTTTAAACACCAAAATGAATGACAATCTTAAATTTATGAACATGTTACATCACAAAATAAGGGATATCAACATACAAGACAAGAAATATCAACATACTTACAGTGTATCAAGATTGATAATATGCCCCAGCTCAAGAGGCACCTTGCCTTTAAAATAGTTCGATGAAAGATTTCTGAAGATTAAGATCTTACGGTCAATATAGAAGAAAGAGAATGAGGCAAAAGCATGTCATCAGCAAAGAATTTAAGGTGTAGTACTCACAAGTAAGTCAAACTCCCCAAACTTCTAAAACTCGATGGGATTGTTCCACTCAAATGATTTCCATGCACATTGCTGCAAAAAGAACAAAACATCAACAGTTACATATCCTACATTCATGTTAAGGTGGGAGATCTTAGAAAAGAATGAATAGAAACAAAGAATCCTTACAATTGGTTCAAAGAAGTACAGGAACTGATGTTTAATGGAATGGGCCCTTCGAGTTCATTGTTAGCAAGATTCCTACACAAAAAACAAGAAGCTAAAATAATTGAACATGAAAAATGAAGAAAATAACAAACACTAGACCTCCAAATACTCACAATTCGAACAATTTTCCCAGCTTTCCGAGCTCAGGAGGAATGCTGCCCACCAGATTGTTATCATTAAGTTGCCTGTCAAAATATCAGCTTATAAAAACAAGAAACAGACCCAAACCAAGCAAAAATTTATGTCTATAAGCAGAACTTCTACAGAATTGAGCAAAAGGAGGAGAGCACCATACAGATAACTAAGCTCAGACATGTTTCCAAGCTCTGGAGGAATTGGACCAGTTAGTTTGTTGCCATGCAGATATCTTGTCCACCAAAGATTAAAATTAGGAGCCTTTTAAATGAAAGTTAAACAAATGAGTCATAAACAAAACTCACAGTTTTCCAGTGTAGGACAAATTCCCTAAGATTGGTGGGATTGGTCCAACTAGCTCGTTTTCACTCAAGTCCCTGTGAAATGGAACAAGTTCAAATATCAAACATCACCAGCTCTAGTATTGAAATCCTTTTCCTAAAATTAAAGAAGAGCGCTTACAACACAGCCAAGGCCTGCATTAATCCTAACACCTCTGGAATCTTGCCTGTTAACTTATTTCCTTGGAGGGACCTACAAAAATAATTTCAACAAAAACTAACTTCATCTTGTATTCTTACCATCATGCAGTTTTCACATAATCTAAGACCAAACATTGATATCCAACAGCACAAGAGACAACTCTTACAGAGTAGCTACTTGTAAGAAACCGATGTTGTATGGGATCTCCCCGGTGATTTGGTTGTAAGATATGTCCCTGAAATCCAAATCCCATCGAAACTTAACAACTATATCTTCCACACATGAAAAGAATTATAGCTTTAGCCTGATTGAAATGCCAACACATACAATATCTCAAAGCTCGTGCAGTTACCAATGCCATCAGGAATTGTACCAGTTAGATTGTTTCCTCTAACATCACTGGAAATTAAAACCAACATGGCCATAATTAGCTGCAACCTAAGGAAAAAAAATAAAATAACAAAATGAAGGTTAAGTCCTTACAAGTACCACAAGCCAGTCAACTGGCACATGTCAGGAGACAAGGTTCCGGTCAAGTTGTTACCCCGTAAACCTCTGCAATGCATACTCAATCACTTCAAGAAAGTCATGGTCACACAAGCTATTACATGCACACAAATAGAACTCTCTAACGAACACAAAGCTTCTGGAGAAAAATGCAACTCGTGCTTGATCATCAAACGGAAGTAAGAAAGGAATCACTAACAGATACTGCAGCACTTCGTTCCAATAGATTAGTCTTGGTATCTCGCCAATGAGCTGGTTTCGCGCTAAGTCTCTAAAAGAACGATACATGATAAAGAAGTAATCAGCTGGAAGAATATAACCCCAAACGCATTTACATCTAAAGCACTACGATAAAAACGACTTACAGAGTTTTCAAGTTTGGTATCTGAGTTAAGGTTGAAGGGATAGGACCAGTAAGCTGATTGTTCTTCAAATTTCTAACATGAAGAATAAAAAATGTTAAATAACTGGCTCCAAAATTTTAAGATGCATAAAACCAAGTAATGAAACAGAAGAATTAGAAGGTATCAAGAAACAGTTGGAAACTTACAGGAACTCAAGTTGCTTGAGCTTGGATATGGAAAACGGTATATCTCCATAGAGCAGGTTATCCGACAAATCTCTGCAATTTCACAAAAGTTCCACATGAAAGCTGTAGTTAAAACGTCAAAAACCAAACGCATGAAACAGAGCATAATATCACTCATCCCAAGCAATCCATTCAGTTATTAGAAGATTACATAAAAGTAAGGGAAGAGCAGCTGCCGATCTCATCAGGGATTTGTCCCGTTAACTTGTTTCCCTGCAAGTCTCTGACACATGAAAAGAAATTTAAGATACCACACAATCTTCAAATGAGATTTACAGACTTATAAGCGAAAAGGAACATACATGGACTGTAAGTTCCTAAAATCCGCGATTGCTGGAGATATCTCCCCACCCAAGTTCAAACTTGACAGATTCCTAAGAAAACATACAAGAAGGAACAGAAGTTACAAAAAAAAGAACAAGATAATCCAACTGAAAAGACTTGTCGAAAGACAAACTTCAAAGGAGAGAGTGTGAGGTCGAGATTTACAAAGAAACCACAGTGACAGTCACATTGTCACAGAAGACGCCACGCCAAGAGCAGAAATCGTCGTTGTGAACAGTATCCCAGTCAAGAAGTATGTTAGCCACATTACTAAATGAAGCTTTCAAGGACATCAACGCTTTTCCTGCAACAAACACAACTGTTCGTCTTCACTCGAAACTTACAGAGACAAAATCATGCCAGTTTTGACAAGGTCAAGGCAACGTTTGACTTGCAAGACTGAATATTTTCACTGTTTTTCTTTAAAGATATTGAGAACTAAGCCATTGGCAGTTTCTTTATCACATAATTGGCGCTTCACATGGGAAAAAAACTCGCCCAAATACCATACTATAAGCAACGTAAAATAACCATCAACTGCTACAATGTAACGCACTACACTCATGCTTCGAAGCATAAAACGAGAAAAAGGGAGTAAAGCTCGAAACTTTCCAAATATGGCAGCACGTGGAAGCTCAACCTAACACCCCTCAGCAAAAGCAAAATATAAAAAGAACGTAAACTGCAGAAGTTTGAAGTAGAACACCGAAAATTTTATTTGAAAAGAACACCTTCGTCGTTGAGTGGTGAAGCAAGAGGACAGAGCAGCACAAAAACCGCCATTAACATCCACGAAACCAACATCTTCTTCCTCTGAACCTCCACCATTTTCAACCCAACAAAACTACACGCAGAAAGCGTACCAAGAACTACAGAAACCAACAAAACAAGACGAGCAAAATAAGAAGATAGTCATGAACTTTGGGTTGAAACGGCTAAATTGCAGTAGCCGTAGATGGAGATAGAGAAAAAAAGGAGCAGGCTTTTAACGTGAACAGCAAGGAATGACTTAAAAACAGAGTCTTTATGAGGAGAGAACACAGGAGCGAGATGGGTTTGATGGTACAGTTATAGTAGCAGCAGGAGGAGTGCGTGGACTGGGCAAGGACAACGTTAAACGGCGGTGAATTGACGTTAAACAGGTCTTTTGGTGTTTTATATGTTTTGTGTTTTTTGCTTTGGGTTATGATTTGACAATGAGATAGAGAGTGGCTGAGATAGAGCGAATGAGTGCTGGCCGTCATTTGTATCACCGTTTCCCGAAGTAGTTACGGTTTTCAACAGCTGCTGCACTACTTTTCCTTGTAAAGCCAAGCGCAGTATCGAAGCGCGTGTTGGGGACAGAACAGAAGCTGGTCGGATAATGTGACTAGAGCTCTCTCTTTCTTTTGCATCCAAGCGACACGGAACTTCGGTGAATGGAAGGGAAGGCGTTAGTTTAGACGTGCTTAAGATTTAAAAAAAAAAGTGGTTTCTCGAATTTTTTTAATTTTTTAAAAATTTTAATATCTTTTAATATTGTAAAACATTTTATAAGTAATTTAACATATTAAAAAAAATTTAAGAAATTTTATATCTTATTTTAATAATAAAATAATATTGTAAAAGCTTACTTGCTTTCTAATTATTTAATTTAATTTTTTAACAATTTCAATCGTTTAATAATCTCTATTTTAAAATAACTTCATACAGTAGACTATTTGGCTACATAAAAAATATTTTTAATTTTAACTATATTTTATTTTATAATTAATATTATTTAAAGTACATTAAACAATTTACAAAGCATAATATATTAATTATTATATAATTTAATTTACAAAGCATAATATATTAATTATTATATAATTTTAAATCATATAAATATATAAATAAAAATATGTCTAACCAAATATTTGATATAGATTATAACATAATTAAACTAATATCAAAAATAAATATTAAAATATATTTAAAAAGTCAAATAATATTATATAAATTTCAAAATAAATATTCAAGTTGAGTAAATAGTTAAATATATAATAAACGTGAAGATGAGTTTTTTGGTATTATAAGAATTATGTGTAAAATATAAAGACAAAGGGGAGTAAAAATAGACTCATTAATTGATCTAAAAAATCTACCTTAAAAAGTTCTTGTTTAGAAACCTCAAAATTAACCTTCTTAAAAGGTTGTATTTTAGCTGTCAAAAAAGTTATATTTATTAAATAAGTGCTTTTTATTTTACAATCAAACAATTATTTTTCTTTAAAAAGGATTTTGTAGTAAAAAAATTACATATTGACTTTTCAAAAATTCACCCAAACATGTACTAAATTGAATTTAATTAGTTGATTTTAAACTTAACCCCCAACTACCACTTCCTAGCAACTAGGGTTTGTACTTACAGGCAATAAAAAAAAGGTTGATCACAAGGCAGAGGCTAGTGTGTGAAGCAAATGAGCAATAGAGCACAAAACAGAGACCTGTTTAAAGCTGGCCTGTCCTATTTAGCTTTAGGCCTCTATCTCTATCCCTGTTTCCTAATATTACCAAAACCTGCCTTATTATTTCTGGGTCTGCCTCCAAACACTGCCAAGATCCAATTTTGATACACTTTTCCACTACCCTTTTCAGTGTTTCTTAAATGGATCACTTTTGTTCATTGGGATTGGATCAACTTCTGATTCAATTTGGTTCAGTCCCCTAGATTCAAACCTCACCGTTTGATCATGCACAAGTTGGTTTCCAGAGACATGCCCTGATTCTGATTCATAGCTATTGTTCCTTTGACTTGATTAGGCAAGGACAAGTTTGGACAGTTGTGGATGAAGAAAGGTGTATATTAATAATATTCTAAATTTTAATAAGATTTTGTAAAAAAAATATTATACTCTAAACATTTTTAAATAGCATGAATAGCACTTTAAATTTTAACAAAGTTAGGTTTTATCAAAATTTTAATATTAAAATCATCAATTTTAATAAAATAATTTATGTAATATCAACAACAACAATGCCTAATATGAATTTCGTTGATACGTGAAATATAAAAAAAAAGTTCAATAACATATAGTATTATTTTTAATTGATGAAAAGATTATTTATGTGATAAAAATAGTTGAATAATGTGAAATGTTAAATATAGATATAAAATTCTATGATTATTTTGTCAATTTTTAAATTTTGAATAATTATTATTATATCAAATTAGCAATAAAATAAAATAAAATAACATAACAAAAATTTAATGATATAAAAATTATTTTTAAAAAATAAAATATATTTTAATGTAAATTTGATGTCGAGATGGCCTAACAACCCAACACTTAATATTTTCTTAATTATTCGTTAAATTATTTATTGTTGTTTTTCCATTGGGAATTGGAGAGATGGAAGTTTGACGTGGCAAAATTTGAGTGAAGAAGAAGATAAGGGAAAGGAAGAATCTCAGTCAATGATTACATAGCAGCCTTTTATATAATAAATACACAGTATAAAACAAAAATAAAAAATGAATAGAGAAATCTGGCAACAGATTCTCTTTATATAATTTTAAATATATTTTATCAACTTTTATTCACGTATTTATATATTATATTTTTTAATATTTAGATAAAATTAATTAATACAGGTTAAAACATTATGGCTCTGTTTAACAATCAAATGATTATAGTAGTTATTAACTAATAATTGATTTGATTAGTAGCTAATATCAATTATTAATTTAAGACATTTGGTAAAATTAATTTTTTAAGATTAGTGTTTATGTATAAAATGATTAATGAGAATTTAATTTAAAAAAATTATAAGAACATTAATATTATTTAATTGAATATTCTTATAAGAATTTAAATTTTAAATATTTAATTTTACAGAAATTAAGTTTATAACTCTAATAAAAATATAGGATATAAAATAATAAACAATAACATTAATAATAATTATTATTCTAAATAATAATAATAATTGCCAAGTTGATGATTTTTAAATATTTAGAGAATACGACTTGAGAAATTTTTGAAAATTTTAATAATTTTTAAGTGTTTAAAGAAGACGGCTTAAAAGATTTCGAAAGATCTAAACACAAATCAAAACTTTTTCTTTTTTAAACTCCTCATATTTTCTTTCCTCTCTATCGTATCCCAATCATGTTTCAATTTATCTTAATCATATATTTATACGAGACTCACATAAATTGATG
>JANJEY010000007.1:61142953-61156193 GCA_024703695.1 Erythroxylum cataractarum
CTAATATTCGTCTACAGATACTATACAATTGCATCTAAATTATATTAAGATATAAATAGGCTGTATATAATTAATATAGAATAAGTTCAAATCTCTTAAATTAAAGGATTAGATCATATTAGATTAGATTAGATACACCTGGATAACTTTCCAGATTTAATCTTCTCTTGTAATAGGTTATATATGGCCATATAATTTCTATTCAATAACATAGAAAAATTATTCCCACTCTCGTTCATTTCTATTCACTTCTGTAATAGCAGACCAGACAGACTTCCAAAGTCTCAGGAAGTCCATAAACAGTAACACAAGGGAACAGAAGTGATTTTGACCACTTTGATGCTGTTCAGAGATAAAATGTCACAACTTCTTCAAAATGCAAGTCCAATATGGATTATTGCGTTAAGTTAAAACACTTACAACAACAGTTTCTTAAAGGGCCTGAAGGCTAAGGAATATTAAGCAAGAAGCAGAAGACAAAAATCCACTAGAAATTTGATTCCAGGGAAACAAACATATCGAACAGTATTCATCCACCTCATATTAAAAGGTACAGAGAGTAAGAATCACAAAGATGATAATCTTCGTCGCAGCTTAAGACGTGGGATCGGCATTGTGCCATCCTTTGGAACACGGCGGGATTGCCATAAATTCATCAAACTCCTTTACATGGATGTCACAACACTTCCACTGCATTTGGAAGGGAAATAGTTTAGAACAGGATAAACCGAAAAGCCAGACCAGAAAGGAAGTTGTCTGAAAGAAAAAGATGTTGAACAGACGAACACACTCACCCCTCTCATCCGATCATGGAAAACAGCAGGTCCAGGATGATAACTGCAGGCAGTTTCATGATTATCCTTCTCCTTAAAACTTTTACCGCACCCTTGATTCTTACATGTTTGCGGCTCATTTATATCAACAATTTTCTTGGCCGGAGGAGGAGATTTACTGATATCTGCCTTGTCTTTTGCTGGCGCAACTTCTTTGGGTTGAGAACCTACAGAAATGGTGTGATTCAGATTAGGAAGGAATAGAACTTTTTCTGACTATCAGAAGATGTGGATTACTAAAATATGCATCATTTGCAATACAGAAATTGATGCAAGTCCACAGAAAAAGAATGGATGAACAACAATGTTATGTAAGCAAATAGGAATCTAAGTGTTGATTGGTTATGAGAACCTATTTCCACACTTCAACTTATTTAGTTTCAGTTCCATCTTTCAAGTGAAAGCTAATTACCAGTCACAACACATGCAGAAGTATAGTTTCCATCACCTTTTTCTTTTCTTGAGATAGATTGGTGGATGCTACCTACCCATATCAAAAAAGGGTAGAAGCAAAAGGCTCACTTATTCTATGGGCAAACACTAAATAATCAAGTAAACACTTATTTAACCCTTCAGGGAAGCAAAGGCTTGTAGACGGTCAGTACCAACTATAAAACCTTCCTCATTTTACTCAAGCTATTATTTAAAGTCAACTGAAAATTTGGCAACATGACAGTAAATCAGGTCTTGCCAGATTGCCCACCTGCAAAAATTCATGATTACCAGATCCCCACGTTAGGACGTTGAGTTAATGATCGAGTAACCGGACGATGAACAGGAAAATCAAAATCTGGTGGAACTAAAATTTCCTTGTTCTTGTTTGAGTTCTTCAAGCAACCTATCTGGACTAATAACTCAGCTCATCAAAGGAAGGCTGAAACCTTGGACCACGTTAAAGAGAGCTCCAATCTTTTGATAAAAATTCAGTCATCCCTTTTATTCCTTCCTTTCACCTATAAATAGGCTAGACTTATTACAAAATTAGAAGTACTATTTTGTAGGCTTCTTTAATAGATAACTAGGAATCCTAATCAAATAAAATAACAAACGTCCTAATCAATAGCTAAGAATCCAAATTAAATAAAATAACAAGCTTCCTAATCAAATAAAATTATTCCACCAGCTAAGAACAACAATATTATTAAAATAAAGGCTACTTCTTGTGTTCGTAAGTCTGTCCTACAAAAGCATCCACAACACTCCACTTGACAAAACCAGTGAAAATTACTTGATTGCATCTCAATAGGGAAAAAAGGAAAATTTTAATTTCTTGGGTGTGTGTTGAACTTCTACATCCTGATCAAGAATTTGTCTTAGCTACATTTTCCAAATTTAGTTCCCTCGACTAAATGAATTGTTTAATAGCAATACTTATGAAAATACAGAGAGGCTGTTGAATTAGATTACTAAGTGCAAAAAGGCATGGAGAAAATTATCAACCTCAAATGTGTCAAAACAGCTGAACCTTTTCCTTTCTGCTTACCATGATCAGAGCAAAAGAAACCCTGCTTGCACCTAGGGCAATTTTCTTTAGATGATGAGCTGGCTGTGGAAGCTACAATGGGCGAAGCAACTGGATTCTTTGGCGTTGCAGAAACCTTTGCTAACACTGGCTTCTCAGTTGTATGTTTACCCGTCTTGCACCTTTTATCACAGAAGAAACAGATGAGAGAAATATGACCATACAGGTTTAAGAAATCCTTTTACGCCTTAATATGTTAAGTGATTGACTTGCAAGAATCTCACATCCTTACACATATTCTAAAGCATAACTTATGTTGAGATTCAAGGTCAATTCACCATCCAAAACTTTTACCACTAACCACAATACAAGAGATTCGAGAACAAAAGATAATGTCTTACGCATACCCTGGAATTTCTAAAAATAAGGTAAAATCATGACTTCTCTTTTTGCAACAACTCCATTCTTTCATTCCATCATGAAATATAGGCTGCAGAATAGCATTGAATCAAAGTTGCGTATCAGCATTGACATGTACAAAAAAGTTAATAGTACAAAGAACCAACATAAATAGCCAAAAAATAATCCTTACTTACCCCCTGATAATTTATATATGGATAGGTGGTGTAGTCCAGCCCAAGCATGTAAGAAGAACAAGTTAGTATCAACATAGAAACTTCCAAAAAATAAATATCAAGAAAACAAATAGAATCTACACTTTGACGAGTTACCCTAAAATTCTTTATCTCACACCAAACATGCAAATTAAGACCAGAAGGGCACATCGACTACGCAGGACAATCTGTTGGCATTTTCCTATTTCCAAATAAGTATGAAAAAAAGATTTTGTTCTCTTGTTAAAACCACGTTAGGCATAGGTAAATCATGGCCTTTCTCCTCCCTAATTGTCCACAAACAAAGTGCAAGGCTAAAGTACAGAAGCATCACGCCCAAACAAACACCAAAGGAAACTCCATCACCAAAATCATCTTCGGCTATTTAGAAGTCAACAAGATGCCCATTCTTTACAGTCATACCTGAATAGTTCTTCCATCCATTACAAAGAACAATCATCAAAGATGAAAGTTTTTCAAGAAACCAATACAAGTTAAAGCCTTGAAACACTAAAAAAAACAAAAGCTCTATATTTAAACGAGAACAATGTTCACGTCTACATTAACATAAATGGGAACCAGCATATGACCATATTCTTCTCTAGTTGTAAAACTACTCATAAAAACAAGAAATTATAATTCAAATTTCAAAGAATAAAAGACAAAATTGAAACTGTGATTGAACAAGAGCGCCACAACTAAAAGTAATCATTTCCCATCGCTCTATACACAAGCACAAGTTTGGGCACAAGTTTAGCATTAATAAAGAAAGAATCTTGGCACAAAAAAAGGCCAAGCACCATTCAAGAGATGAGTGGAAGAGCCGTACCGAATCATGGTACTGACAAGAACCTTCGGGATTGTCGTCCTCGGTGAAGGTTTCGTTGCAGCCGATTCGCTGACACCGAAGCTTCACAACCTCCGCCATGCTCAGTCTTCTCGTTCTGTTTCTATTCCAAAGAGTACAAATCTTTCTCACTTTGCTTTCTCTCTCCCTCTCCCCCTCTTTAACTTTAAAAAGTAAATTTTTTTAATAAAACTATTACAAAAATAATAAAACTATGATTTTTTTTAAACGGTTGATCCTATCATTATAATGATAATAGGAATAGAAATAAATATAATACGGAATGCAAATAAATATTATTATTATAATTATGATAGTTATTTAAGAGGAAAGAATGATTATTATTAATAGTGATTGGTTTGTAAAAAATATGGTAATTGATTAGTTATAAAATGAATTATATTTTAATTAATGAATGAATTATATTTTGATTAATTACAATATTTTAATTAATGAATAAATTATATTTTAATTAATTATATTACAATTAATTAATTAATAATAATATTTTAATTATTAAATAGTTATATTTTAACTAATAATAATATTTTAATTCAATATAATGTAATTAATTAAATTATAATAATATTTTAATTAATTATATTGTAATTAATTAATTACAATATTTTAATTAATTATAGTGTAATAATAATATTTTCATTAATGAATAGTTATATTTTAATTAATAATAATGATTTAATTAAATATAATGTGATTAATTAAATAATAATAATATTTTAATTAATTATATTGTAATTAATTAATTAATTTCAATATTTTAATTAATGAATAATTATATTTTAATTAATTAATTAATTATAATACTTTAATTAATTATAGTGTAATTAATTACTCTCATTCCTCTAGATTATGAAAAGAATGGAAGATTACCCAAATCAATAAATGAAACTCTTAGGTCTTCAATGATAGATTCATACCAAACATCAATTTTCATTCCATACGCATACTCCTTTCTCATACTTCCAAATATGCACCCCTTTAGCTTTTTTAATGTTATAAAATGAGTTAATTACCCAAAAAAAAAAATAGTTAGATGTTAGTGATTAGGATAAGTTTTCTAAGGTGGCTTACTACATTTTTTAAAAACCTAACTAATAATATACGTCAGTAAAAATTAATCCAACTAATAAAGATTAATAAAATGACGTCGCTTAATCACATAATTAAAACAATGTCGTCGTTAAAAAATAATGTAGTTTAATCTTCATATAAGCTTATGCAGTCCCAACACCCATAACCTTTGTTTTCAATTTGCGCCCTTCATTCGAGAGAACAAAAACGAAAGTTGAGAGTGTTGGAACTTCGTAAACTAATTTTGGGTTTAAACTACGTCATTTTTAATGACAAAGTATTTTTAGTCATATGATTAAACGTCGTTTTATTGATCTTTATTAATTATGTTACTTTTGATTGACAAATATTATTAGTTAGAATTTTTAAAATACGAGACAAATCGCACTAGTAGATTTATCGGAGACACTATTATAAGGCTAAAATTGAAAAATTTTTGAAAATTTGAAATTCAAATTATAATTATAAAATTGAGTAAATTTTGGAAAAAAAAAAAGTAATTAACCCAATAAAATAATAAGATTAACTTTAAGAATATGTAAAATTTTAAAAGAAATTTGTATTCTTATTAACACAAAAGGATATCCCCTACGCCACTTTCAAGAGATAGGCTTCAACTAGAGACGACAACAAATGGGTCAGGCTCGGGATCCGTTTATTCTTTTGATAAACCGATGTTATTTTGGCTAGAATCATTTCGGGCCAGCTCTTTTGAGCCCAAATCTGGTCTAACTGGGGTTTAGGACTTTGACTTTGGGCCAACAGTAGCTGCAAACTGGTAATGCTTTACTACACAAGTTCAGAAGTCAAACTTTTAACCGTGACCAACAGTAATGAATCATGAAGAAGAAAGTCCTGCAAATGACCAACAGTAATAAATCATGAAGAAGAAAGTCCTGCAAATGGTGTTTTGTACATTTAGTAGAAATCAAAAGATCAGTCTCTTTCTAAAGAGGCTCAAAAAGCTTCCTTAAACCTGGGATTGCCTTGTACAACTTCCCTTTCTGGTACAACATCATGGCATTTGACATAATTCCATAACGATCAAGCCAAAAACTTATGTACAACCTTCGATGAATAACCAAAAAAATTATACATGTAGATCAGACGTGCCGCGCCGATGCAACAGATCATCCTAAGTGTCATTAGAACGGAATTGACAACGTTACGAAACCTTTATATTCACAAATCACTGCATTCTTTAACTCTACTTGCTGATAGGTAACATAACTGTTGATTGTGCGTATATCACAATAATCTGTTATGCACTTCGATCATGGAAACTTTTTCCTGCAATGTAATGAAATGAGACAGCTATTTCTCTGAGATGTTCCACGACATTAAGAATCTGGAAGTTTTCGCCTTAACCCAAAAAACCTTGCAACCGAAAGGTAAGAAGGAGAACGCAAGAGAGAGAGAGAGAAGTGTAACCTCATTTTGTGTGCTGCTTTCTGATGGAAACCATTGCAGAAGAACTCCCAAATTCATTACACTAGGCATCAGCTTGAATAGAAGAGGAGTTGTTACCTGAAATTAGTGATGCAGAGAGCTAAACAAATGTCTTTTCCGGAAAAACTAGTATTCCACATTGCATTCTGTAAGATACGAACCAGACTTAAAGCCGTTGTTCCGAGAAGAAGAAGATACATCTTTCCCTGCATTAACCATGAACAACATTTTGAAGACAACGGAGCGGTGACGTGATAGAATATATATGGACATCTGCCATCTGAATATTGAAATTAAGAGTTCAATATCTCAGCCTAACATCCTCATATACTTAAAGCCATAATAATCCCACATGTTGATTAGCGACTCCCTCGTAAAACTGGTTTACATTTTGATTTATATCATCAGTAGCCATTCAAAGTTACACTCATGGCCATGCACGGATGCAGAGAGAGAGAGAGAGAGAGAATATGTATGCATAAATTTGTGGAAACATGTACATGTGGAAAGAGACTAAACAGAGAAGCAGGGACCGACAGGAACTACCTGAACCAAATGAAGATTTGAGGCTCGACTTAGCAGGACAAAAGCAAATTCTCCGATTTGAGCAAGTAGCACCGCAGCCTAGACCATAATTCAGGAAATTGTTGTTTTCAAACTACAATTTGTCAAAAGGATACAATTTATCCTGATTTCTTCGATATACTTAGCAAGGCCTACTCACATGGAATGATGTCCTAATGTTATACCCAAAAGCTTTGATAGCCACAGCAGCAACAGCTGTCTTCACAACTATAACGAGAATCACAGATGCCAACAATATATCGACATGGTTCCATAGAAAATGAACATGTATGAGCATTCCAATACTAGAAAGGAAGAGAGCTGCAAACAGGTTACGTATTGGTTCCACCTACAAAGTAGAATAGCATTGAATAAAATAACATATTAGTTATAATTTTTCTAAGCATGAAAGCAAGATCGTACAAAATTTCACCACTAGGGCCAATGGTAAAAATTCCAATTTTTTTGGTTAAAAAGGATATTATCAACGTATTCCTTGATTGAATTGCTTGGATGATTTCCCAGTTGGGACTGGATACCAAGCATGCACTAAATGATTAAAACCCTACCCTATAGTTGCATGTAAAGGGTTATAGAATTTATGTTAGTTGAGTGTACATAAAGAAAATGATCAATGAATGCATAAGAAAGACCGAATTTCAAGAGATTTACATAGAGACTTATAACAATAACAAAGACAGAAACAAGACAACTACGGTCATGCAACAGTATGTTGACATAAATGGGAAAAATAAGAACACCTTCATATGCTCATAAGAATACCTGGTCTAAAGTATGCTGTGCTAAGTCAGTGGTGGATATCATAACCCCAGCCACGAATGAACCCAATTCAAGACTCAGGCCCAGCTTGTCACTGCACTGAATCATTTGAAGGAAAGACAAACTATAAACATGATGGATATGAGATTCTTCAAGAAATAGGGATTCAGCTGGAATTCAGTTGGATTTCCTAACCACAACTTCATTCAGTTGGATTTCCTAACCACAACTTCATTCAATAAACTAGTAGTACTACCCTTAAAAACTACAAGTCACAAACAATAAATTGGCTCTTTATAAGAAACACACTTCTATTCCATTTATCATCTCTCTTTCAAACACAAGAAATGCCTTCAAGCAACCAAATTCTCTGGTTTTAGGAAAACAGTTCCTGTAAAGAAAGCATTCGCAAAATGTAATGCTATTGGTCTAATGAGAATGGTAACAAGGACGTGCAATGGCTGAGATATGCCCATAAAAGGTACAAGACACTGTGAACCTTTGTTATAGAAGCTAAAAGGTTCAGGAAATGCAGCATGTATCCAATATAGCCTTTCAAACAATAAAGGAACTAGAACTTCTTAACAATTCAGGAAGAGGTAAAATCTTCAAGTCAGTAAGTTGCAATGTTTTAGGCACAGCAAATATTTGTTTTTCCATATGAGAGGGAAAGTTAAACACATTTTCTACTTACCCAAGCAGATAACAAACAGAAGGCAACAGCAGCTAGCTGGTAGAGTTCATTAGTCTGATTCACAACATAGAAAAAGAATCGTGAACTTACAAAACAAATCCTAGTCAGCACCAAGACAAAACCAAACATAACCATGAAAAAGCAAGATGTTGGTGAAATTCCAGAGATGTGGTCAAACTTACTTGAGATGATATCTGCATCATTAACTTAAGGAACCGAGGAACAAATGACCAAGTCAAAAAGGACGCAGCAGTGAGATAGGTGGATAGCACCAGTAACCTGATGTTAAATAAATCATAGGAGCAAGCTTCAGTAAACATCTTTAAGGGTCAACCTATACAGGACCAAAAAGAACAACAATAGGAAAACAAAGTTCCGAAAGGAAAGAAAGCATGTAAACTTTACAGTTGCCAAAAATGAGGGAAACAAAAGATTGGAAAGAAGAAGATGCAGAAATGAACTCACGACTTCCCCATGGAGACCATTCCTTGTAATATGCCACTGTTTCCACCCAAAACAGGAAGCAAGGCAAATAGTAAACCAACAACGCAATCCTGAACCAATTCCGGTAATGGGATGAATGGTGTGTAATAAGATAAGCAAGGTTTCACCTCACCATTTAATAAGTAGGTCAGTATAAATAACATAAACAGTAAACACACAGAACCTGAAAAATAAGGGTCCCAATTGTAACTTGACCATGAAGAGCATTATTGCTATTCTTTTCTACTAAAAATTTCACCACCTGGCATGTGAAACAATGAAGACATATCATTACAGTACTGTCAGGAGCAATGAGAAGCACAAGAGGAGGTTTTATTGTCAGAACTAGGAAAGAAAAATACCACTGCTGTTGATGACATTGACAAGAAGGCACCCACAAATACACCCTCAGACAAACTTGCTCCACATACCTGCAAAGTATCGGTATCCACACTAAGCATCCATTTGGAAGAAAACATTTATGCCTATAGCAGAATGAAGTTAACATATCTAAGAACCACACCACAGCAGTTATGCCACAAAAGCACATATATGTTGCGATTTGAAGCAGTCCTCCAACTACAGCAACAGGACCCACAACTTTCAACTGCATTAATGATGAATTAAAATTGATTTTAGAAACCTGAAAGCAAAAGTTTTGCCATAAACTGCCTAACTTGTAGAAAAAGATGGTCTGAGACAATAGTATACACCATTATTTCCCAAATAATGTATACAACACCTTTGTCAGAGAGAATTCCAAGCCTAAAGCAAAGAGAAGAAAGACAACACCAAATTGTGCAACAGTTTCAACCTGTGATGAAATACGAAGTCTTATGTCACAATTGAACAACTTAAAAGAATATATCTCATTGATTCACCACAGACACAGCCAAATTTGTATCATTTTTGGCCTCATAAACATTAACATAATTCTTCAATGAACTGCCCAGAATACTAACACTGTAACTTGAAATGGCATACCTGAACCATCTCGCTAATGAATTTCAGACCTCCAGGTCCAATAAGTGAACCAGCAAGAAGATAGCCCACTATAGCCTGCCATATTTTTATCTTTCAGAACAATAACCTTATGGAAATTCAACCTACAGATTGTGCAATCTTGCCAAACATCAATCTCAAGATGCATAAAACATTCATCAGATGCAAGCAATTGAAGATTTCTGGAAATAGTATATGGTGTTGCTCACCGGTTGTCCTAAACAAGAAAAGACAATTCCACCAATGGCAGCAGAAACTATGACTACAACTAGATCTGAAATCAATCTGCAGGAAATAAACCATCATATCAAATGTATCAAATAACCAGACAACCAAATTTTACAGCTTCTATCACAACAAATATGCCAGGCCCACAAACTAAACCTCAGATCCACTTGAAGTACCGGGAACTTGGATTTCTTGTTTGACATGATGAACACATTGTCCTAAAATTGGTTAGATGCTCATATCAGAAATAATGAAACTTGAAACCTTAACATAGTTGAATTTGTAATCCTTCCTAAGAGATTTCCATAAGAAATTTTGTCAAACCTTTTTGTCAATTAAGGTTGTCATGTCTTCAGAGTCATCATTTTCCAATGAAAACACATCTTGAATCTGGAAAGGTCTTGTTCCACTGAAAAAGGGAAGAAGATAAAACAAACACTTCACCAAATCCTGTCATTTCCCATCATAGGATAGAGGTATATCTTTAATTTGTAGCCAACAATTACACTACAATAAATCTTATAGATCCCATACTTTCCCACTTGAGTATCGTTCTTCTTGGACTTTTCATGGGTGATTTTAGCCACAGTCTCCAGCACAGCCTGTAAAAACATAAGAATGGCTCATTAAGAAGTGAGCAAGAATTACAAGAGACAAATAAACAAAACATTAAAATAATCAACAACATCGCTAGGTTGAACCAATTCAAGTCCAATGGTAACAGGCTTAATCAGAGTCAAATTCAATCTAACTTCTCAAGCCAACATTAGTGACATCTTGTGCCAAAAAATCAGAATTTCAGTTGTAATTCCTGAAAAAAAAAAAATTGCATCCCTCAACCATTAACTATTTCACAAACATAAGCTAGATAAGAAGTCAAAATCGTTAACATTCTCCTTCTCTTTATGCATTAAAGTGTAGTAGCATACTACATTAAGGTTATGAACCAGAGAGCGCGTTACACAAAGGAAACTAGTCATCAGAATTAAAAGGCCAGTCCTAAACTACAAAATGAGAATCACATAGTTTAAATTATTTAAAAAAAAAAAAAAATTGACTTTGCACTCTGCCTTGCAGTTGCAAAAACAATGCAGAGAACGCAAGCAATGCATGAGTAGAACAGGATTTAAGAAAGAGAAGACATACTTGTTGATCTGCAACAGTGCTGTTAAAGTTGCTTCCATCAGAACCTAATCAAAAATGCAAACAAAAAGTTAAAACTAAAGAAGCATATTCGATCAATTAAGCAACAAAACAGCCTTGAAAGGTATGAAACATCGGTGGTCTTCACAAATAAAACAGAGACTTCCATTAAACCCAATGTATAGTAGACCAAATCCTAAAACTTGTTAAAAGCTTCCACATTTCGACAATTTGAGTAAAACCCACGTACCTTGTGTATGCCCTTGCTAAGCCTAAACAGACTTTAAACTACATTTTGTTATTATCAAAGCTCAATTATAAGCATAAAACAATAAAGCCGCCGATTTTGCACCTTCAGGTTGATCGTTGTCGGAGAACTCTTTCTCGAGAACCCGATCGAACATTTGGGCAATGCTTCCTTCTCCGTCTCCTGCCGTCGAGTAATTCAACAAATTCCCGTAAAACCTCTGGCGCATTTCCTGATCAGATCTCGCACACCCACCGTCCCGCACGTGAACCGCAAGTATCATCAACATGCAACACCACAATCTAAAAGCTCCTCCTCGCTTCTTCATCCCCATCAAATCAATCCTTACACTATCTCTTTCCTCTCTCTCCACTGCACTTCCATAATTCAAAAGGATGAGAAAAAAGAAAAGTTGGTTATGGTGGAGATCGATTCGATTGTGGTAAACGGCTTGAATAGTATTTGGCTTTTCGGTCACGAAAAAAGAAAAATAAAAATGCTGATTTAATTAAAAGATTGACTAAAAATAATTTATTAAATTATGTTATTAATTAAAATAATATTATTTTATTAAATTTTAATAAAATGATAAGTTTTAACCTTTAGTATTAACCTTATTAATTACTTATTTATCTTACTAAAAATGCCTTTGTAATAAAGGTTTGAATTATAAAATCATTTAAAATAGAATTAGTATTATAGATAAGTTAAAGAGTTAATTAAAAAAATCTCAAATTTTATTTAATTATACAATTATAACTCAAATTTAAAAAATTGATAATTAGATGCTTAATTTTTCAAATTTTTTCAATTCTAATCCGACGTTATTATTTTAATAAATACTATTAACGTGACTTATTACATAAGACATAAATTATAAATATTTATACATATTAGACTTAATTAAGTTTAACTAAACTGAGTTATTTTGGGATTAAAATCTCTAAATCAAATTATGTTACATCGGCATGAGACAACAATCATACTTTATCATACTAGTACGAGACGAAAACAACACAATTTCTAACCATCTAAATGAAATTTTAAATTTTCACCCTAAATTCTTCTTTTTTTTGTGAGATAATGAACGGATTTAGGCTTTTCAATTTTAACAATTTAGGTAGCGAGTTTGATTTAGAAATTTCAATTCCAAAGTAACGTAACTAGTTAAATTTAATTAGTTAAACATAATTAAGTATATAACGTGCGTAAGTGATTAAAATGTGAATTTTATATGATATATCTTAATGCCTGTTTGGAAAGTAAGCATTTTTCTCTATCACAAAAGTAAAAAAAAAAAAGAGTGCTTGATTGTAAATAAAAAAACATTTCTTTAATACATATGATTTTTTCTGAAGCCAAATTACAACTTTTTAAAAAACTCAAATTTGAAGTTTCTAAAAAGATGCTTTTTTATGTAGATTTTTCATATCAATTAATGAGTCTATTTTTAGTCTCTTTTATCTTTATATTTTACCTATAATTCTCACAATATCTACAAATTCATATTCCTGTTTGTTATGTATTTAACTATTTACTCAAATTGGATATTTATTTTGAAATTTATATAATATTATTTAACTTTTTATATGATTTAATATTTATTTTCGATATTAATTTACTTATATTATAATCTATATAAAAGATTTAGTTATATATATTATTATTTATGTTTCATATAGCTTAAAATTATATAATAATTAATATATTGTGTTTTGTATATTGTTTAATATACTTTAAACAATATTTATATGCATAAATAATTTTTATTACAAAATAAAATATAGTTAAAATTAAAAGTA
>JANJEY010000007.1:61169883-61185144 GCA_024703695.1 Erythroxylum cataractarum
ATACACCATTTTTGTTATAAGAAGAATTCTCCTCTCCCAAATATTCTTCAAGTTTAGTTTCGGTTTTATAACAATATTTAATTTCAAATGTTAGTACCAAGGTTTCTAAACATTATCTTTTGATGAGTGGTTCAAATAGAGCCACGAGTCTTTTTCGTTAGCGCAGGAAATCATGGGTTTGAATTTTCAAGTGACGCTATTGAATTTAGATTATATCAAAATTTGAAATTAAACAAGTCACTTAATTTATTAACTAATTAGATAAAATATACAATCTAAATTTGAATTATTAGCAATAACAATAGACCGATCTATGGGTTAGTTCCGTTAAAATTTTAAATAAAAATATAAAATAACATTTTATTAATTAGGTCAAGACCTAAGTTACTCATACTCATACCTACATAAGATTCAACTCTTCTAATTACTTTTTCTTAGAAAAGTTGAGACTAAAATATAAAATAACGTTTTATTAATTAGGTTAAGACCTAAGTTACTCATACTCAAATCCACCCCAGACTCAACTCTTTTAATTAATTTTATTCAGAAAAAGTTATGATTCAAGTCAGCCTGGGCTGAGTCTGACCCATGAACTGACTCATTGAAAATACTTAAATCTAAACTCAAGAGCCGCCCATGGCTATCCCTAAAATTATGTTAACTTTTTTAAATATTTAGAATAGCAAATGTTTGATTAGTATTACATCAATTACTTAATTTTTTCACTGCAAAAGTCTTTTTTAAGAAAAAAATGTTTAATTGTAAAGCAAAAAATATTTTTTAATAGATATGACTTTTTTAGCAGCTAAAATACAGCTTTTTAAGAGCTTAAATTTGAGGTTTCTCAAAAAAGAATTTTTTAGGTAGATTTTTCAGATCAATTAATGGGCCTATTTTTAGTCAATGTTATATTTATATTTTACACATAATTCCCATAATACCTATAAACTCATTTTCACGTTTATTTTGAGATTTATATAATATTATTTGACTTTTTTATATATTTAAATATTTATTTTTAATATTAATTTTACTTATGTTATAATTCATATAAAAGATTTGGTTATATATATTTTTATTTATATTTTATATAATTTAAAATTATATAATATTTAATATATTGTAATTTGTATATTATTTAAATAATATTTTAAATAATATTTATATACATAAATAATTTTTATTAAAAAAATTTATGCTTACAAAATTTTACTAGTATAATATAAGCCTGCTCAAAAGAGAGGCTGTACTTCATTGGGCACAATTGGCTAGGTTCGATCGAGCCCACCTCGGTCCATTACTACTCTGAATTATCTATAACAAAGGGGTGGTAGCGTGTACGGTCCAGAATTGCTCACGTTGAGATGTACTGTATTGAACCTGTTATATATATAAATTATCCTCCCGAGACTTTCTGGACATTACTCCATTAAAACGACAAGCCATGAAGTAGAGTTTTTGTCCCCACACACGTTATTAAATCCACACTTTCTCTACCAAATAACGTAAATACCGAATTCGCAGGTTTCTTGTTGCTGTTGATTTCGGAGAAAAATGATCAAACATCTTTCCTGCGTTCTACTTTGCTTCGCCTTCTCGCTTTTCCCCTTCTCGGGAGCAGCTGAATCCATGACCGTCCCGTCTCAAGCTCACGACTCCTTCAATCTCAGCTTAATCGAAGTACGTACCTTTCAATTTCGATTGCTTCGGATCTGTGTGAAGGTATATGATTTTTTTTTGTATTGCTTTTCTGAATAGAAAGTCGGGAGCTGTTCGTATACGGTGCTTATAACGACGAGCTGTTCCTCCACCAAATACACTCGCGATCAGATCAGCCTTTCTTTCGGCGATGCTTATGGCAATCAGGTGTTTTTCCTTCACTTCTTCACTGATTTCGTTACTGATTCTTGATTTCGTGTAACTGCGTTCATATGTTAAATGTTAATGTATGTTTGGTGGCTAAAAGTCTAAAACGATGATCGTAACTTGTTCTTGACGAGTTCCACATATAATATCTGATGCGCACTGTTCTATTTGGTTGTGGAAAATGAAGTCTTTAACACATAAATATATAAATTAATATAAAAATTTAATACATAAATATATAAATTAAATTAAATTAAAAATTATAATAAATAATTAATTTGAATCGTTTTTAATCAGGTAACATTAATTTTATGATTTTAATTGACGTTTAATTAATTTATATCTATCGTTTACATTAACTATATTTTACATTTTTTATTTTTATTAGTTGTGAACATAATATTTTTAGTTAATAAAATATAACCTTTAATTATAATAACAAACAAATGTATCTCATCAATCAGATGATAATCATAATGAAAATATGAATGAATATAATGAGGAATTGGAATTGAGTATTGCCAACAATGAATCTCATTCTTCAGATAATCTAGAGGAATGAAGTATTGCTGAAAATAGGAGAATGAAAATGTTATCGCTTCAACGAAAAGATGATATTAAACATAAGTTTTTATTTCATACATTTTTTTTTTCTTTTCTGTTACCTCCAAACAAGCATGCTCTTAGATTGAATCTTTGCACTGGTTTGTTTAGAGGTAACAATGGATTGGGCTTAGTTCGGGCTCGCTCAAGTTTAAGTTCGGCTTGATAGTTTTTATCTCGGATTTGAATTTGGCTTGAGGTAGCTTAGTTTGAACATGAACCTAACTAGGGTGAGACAATTTGAGCCCCGACTTAACTTGAAATCCAAAATTTACTCTGAGGCTCAAATTTAAAGAGAAAAACCCAATGTCCAATTGGGTTACTTTTGTCAATACATTAGCCAAAGGATTTAATGAAGTTTCGTGACAATAACCAGAGCTTGTCTGGCTGCGTTCTTGTTTTGATGTGGTAACTAATGTTTCAGATATATGCGCCGAGGATTGATGATCCATCCACAGGAGCATTCGAACGGTGTTCTTCTGATACATTTGAGATAAACGGACCTTGTGCATATCAGATCTGTTATGTCTATTTCTACAGAACAGGAACAGATGGATGGAAGCCGGAGAGTATTAAGATCAAAGGTTATTACTCAGGGACTGTCAAGTTCAATTTCAATACTTACATTCCTGGAAATATTTGGTATGGCTTCAACCTCTGTGACAGGGCCTCTTCTGCTCATCCCGGACGAGTGTCAGAGTGGTTTGGGTATGTCATTCTGAGTGTTCTTACCAGTCTCTTCTTACTGTAATCCAGTTAAAAAGTGTCAAAACTCTTTTTGGTATTTTATTTTGATATTTAACAAAAACCAAATAATTTAACTCAAATTATTATGTTTATTAATATTTTCTGATTTAATATTTTTTTTCTATTTTAAAAAAAGAGTAAATACCTAAGATCTAGTGTAGTATTTATTTTTCTCCTCATCATTGTCACATTCAATATGAAGTCCCACAGTAAAGCGGAGTTTGAGGAAGTCTGATAATATGTAACCTTACTCTTATATAATAGAGAGGTGATTCTGATAGATCTACATGCAAATGTGACAGAAAAATAATGATGCAAGTTAAAAAAGTAAATAAATAAAAATGACACGCAAAAAAATACAATCAATACATAAGGAAATTATTTTTCTATTTAACTCAAATATAATAATAATTATATATTAAAACATAATTTTTATTTGAAATTAAAAAATTATATTAAAAAGAATTTATATTAACGATCTACATAAAAATGTTTTTTTAATTGAATTGTATAATTTTCAAAATTTTGAGATATTTAATAAAAAATTGAATATTTAAATAATTTAAGCATATTTATTAAATTTAACTAAATTTTGTTTAAAATCAAATTCAACGGGAGTACGGAACTATAACACGGAAACGACGGCGCATTCATTTGAACACAATACTAAATGTCTAATCCAACCGGGAAAAACGGAATTACGAAGGGTTTAAGTAATCCAACGGCTAAAGATGCGTCAACCGCTAAACCCCGAGATCACAAGCCCTAATTCGATCTCTCCTGCTTCAGCAATTAACAGGAGCGAACTATCCCTTCGTTAGTTTTCGCCAACAATTCAGAACTTGAGGAGAAGAAGATGAAGAAAAGGGTCGATCTTGAAACCGCAGAAACTGATTCGTCGATCAAGACCACGACGACTACTAAGAAGAAGAAGAAACTGATGGAAGAAGAGGAATTCTCGGAGGAGAAGAAGAGAGACAAGAAGAAGAAGCGCAAAGTTGTGGAAATCGAGCCCCGAGGTGGAGAAGAAGAAGAGTTGAGCGAGAGCAGCTCGGAGCTGGTTGAGCCTCAGGTAAGTGTTGAGAGATCAAAGAAGAGTAAGAAAGCGAAGAAGGAAAACGACGGCGTAGAGGAGGAGGCCAAGGGCGAGGATCCAAATGCTGTAACTAGGTTTCGGATATCGGAACCGTTGAGAGAGAAGCTGAAGTCCAAGGGGATCGAGAACCTGTTCCCGATTCAAGCCGGGACTTTTGATGACATTCTCGACGGTTCAGATTTGGTTGGACGGGCACGGACTGGTCAGGTAAATTTTGTTTTTATTAGCTATTATTTGTGGGTTAAAGATGTGACTTGTGAGGATCTTGGTTGGGTTAATTTTTCAGGGTAAAACACTGGCTTTTGTGTTGCCTATTTTGGAGTCTTTAACAAATGGTCCTGCAAAAGCATCGAGAAAGACGGGCCATGGCAGGCCTCCGAGTGTTTTGGTGCTTTTGCCCACCAGAGAATTGGCTATTCAGGTATGTTATGAGCGAGTTTAATGTTCTTAGCTATTATATGGAGTTTGCATAACTTTTGATGTTGTTATTTGTCGTGTTTGTAGGTTTTTGATGATTTCAAACTTTATGGTGGAGTGATGGGCTTGACATCTCTCTGTTTATATGGAGGAGCCTCCTATAATACACAGGAGTATAATTTGAGGAGAGGTGTGGATATAGTTGTTGGAACCCCTGGTCGCATTAAGGTGCCCATTTGTTGTGATTATCTTCAACATTTTGTTTTAGAATTTGATAACGGTGTGGAATTTCTCCGATACGTGTCTTTAGTTATCATATATTGACTTAGATGGATCCTTTGTTTAGGACCATATTGAAAGAGGCAACATTGACTTCAGTTTGCTGAAGTTTCGTGTGCTTGATGAAGCTGATGAAATGCTGAGGATGGGTTTTGTCGAAGATGTTGAATTCATTCTAGGTATGTAGCTGTGAGAGTGATTGGTGATCCACTATGTAAGGCTTACTGTTATGCATTTGAGGCCTGATTCTGTTTCTTTGAAATTCTTTGTTCTGAAGTTTTTTTTTGAGAAATTCTTTGTTCTGAAGTTGCAATCATCTTTCCCTGGATTAATCTGTATAATGTGAAGTAGTAATTTGTTTTGTAAACTGGCTATGAAATACAAAATAAAAGTTGAAGGTCCTAAGCTTATGTTTGAGAATGACTAAAGTATTTGTCAGAAAGTTAGATATAAGTTCTTAAATTTGGGGTGAAGGGAGGGGTGTTATCCTTGTGTTTGTAAATGGTGCGCCTGGATTAATTATTGTTTGTCATTTTTGTACGTGGTGCTTACTAAAATTTAGGTGTTTCACTGAACATATTACTGTTTCAGTACATGACATGCACTACATAAGTTCTGTTTTTTGCTTTGTTGGATTGTGTGGTCTGTTTAGCGGGTTGGTCTATGTTTTGTGTTTTGAAGGAAAAGTAGAAGATGTAAGCAAAGTTCAGACACTTCTCTTCAGTGCTACCTTGCCAGACTGGGTGAAACATGTTTGTCTCTTAACCATGATTCTGCTTTTTTCTGAATCAAGTTTCGTTTGATGTGTCATTTGCATTTTACTGATTATTCCTCTGTGCTATCTTTCTTTGAATTACCAGATTGCTTCTAGATTTCTAAAGCCATCTAAGAAAACCATAGATCTTGTTGGTAATGAGAAAGTGAAGGCTAGTACGAATGTCAGGCATATTGTACTGCCTTGTCTGACTTCAGCAATACCTCAGGTTATTCCGGATATAATCCGTTGTTATAGCAGGTTGGTTTCTGTAACTCTTCCATTTGTAATGTTTAAATCATTTTTTCTTGTAAAGCTTCTTTTCATCCTTTTCCTCTTATACTTGTTTTTCTTTTTCAGTGGAGGCCGAACAATTGTTTTCACTGAGAAAAAGGAATCTGCAAATGAGCTTGCTGGGTTGCTGCCTGGAGCACGAGCCTTACACGGGGACATTCAACAGTCTCAACGTGAGGTAAATTGTTCTTGTAGTGATGCAATTGTATTGTTTAAATATTCTTCTGCAAGTAAATGTAGCAACACAATTCTGGTGGAAGCTGAAATCTGTTACAGTTGCTTTTATCCATCATGTGGTTGCCCAGGAAGTGGATTCCCTGGCAATATCATCGACCGCTGTCTACTTTGATGATGACTATATAAGGTTGATGCCTGCTAGGACAAGCATGCCTTTATTGAAATGATGTATCTAGTGAAAAGTTTCATTTATGCTTTGTTAAGTTGCTAATGGGACTTCTTTTGAAATTTAAACTTATCAAATGCACTTGTTTATTTCTTTTAATTTCCGTACTGATGACAGATGTGATTCCTGCAGGTTACTCTTTCTGGGTTCAGGTCAGGCAAGTTCATGACATTGGTAGCGACCAATGTAGCTGCACGTGGATTGGATATCAATGATGTTCAACTAATAATTCAGGTGAATGTCTGCACGCTGCATTTAGTAACCTGCTCTGTTTTGTTCTCTTCCAATGAACTGACATCATACCAATTTTTAGTGTGAACCTCCACGTGATGTAGAAGCTTATATACATCGATCTGGGCGCACAGGAAGAGCAGGTAACCAGGAATTGCTGCATTATATTTCTCTTGAACGTATTTATTCGAGAACATACTAACATGCATTATCATCCTCAGGCAATACTGGGATTGCGGTTATGCTCTATGATCCCAGAAGGTCCAATGTATCTAAGATAGAGCGGGAATCTGGTGTGAAATTTGAGCATGTAAGTGCACCTCAGCCTGTTGACATAGCGAAAGCTGTTGGCACAGAAGCGGCTGAGTCAATAACTCAAGTGGCAGACAGGTATACTTACTATTTTTTATTCCACCATACATTTGAACTGCCCTTCATTTGTTTATAAAAGTAATCATATGGTACAAACATTGCAGTGTGATTCCAGCATTCAAATCTGCTGCAGAGGATCTGTTGAATACCTCTGGATTATCACCTGTCGATCTACTTGCAAAAGCACTCGCCAAGGCTTCTGTAAGTTCTTTTTCTGTTTCTTCCATCCAGTTATTATGCTTTAGTATCTTAACCTGGACTGGAGATATTTTGGGTTATCAATGCAGGGTTATACTGAGATAAAGAGCAGGTCCCTTCTTACATCCATGGATAACCATGTTACATTGCTTTTTGAATCTGGAAGACCCATCTTTGCACCTTCGTGAGTTTTTTTTTTTGTGGTTTTCAAACTTTCACATTTTACTCAATTATGATTCTAAATATGCAAACGCTGCTGAATATGGGAATAGAAAGTAGTCCCTTAAGTAAGGGACATAGAAAATAAGGTCCTTGAGCTTTAGAACATAGAAACTATGGTTCTTGCTACAGGTGATTAGATTCATCTTTGAGATGATGGTACTAATATGATGTTCTTAGAGAGGTTTGCTGTTAAGCTTGGCCAATTTAAAAAAAGATCAGTTTGCAGATTTTGGTTCCGGATAAGTACTGGACTAAGATATAGGAGAATCTTATATTTGTCTTTCTGGGTTAACTGAATCTTTTGTCCAATACATTTTCTTTTCTGGGTTTTTTTCAGATTTGTTTTTAATGTTCTGAGGAGCTTCTTGCCTGAGAATAAGGTTGAGTCGATTAAGGGATTGACCATTACAGCTGATGGAAAGGGCGCAGTTTTCGATGTGGAGAGAGAAGATTTGGATACCTTTCTAATTGGTAATGTTTTGCTTCCTGAGCTTTTTCCAACCCTAAGTTGGCTTCTATACACAGTACTTATTTAATTAAAGTTCCTTTAATAGTTATTTCATTCTTCCAACCATTCAGTTCATGTATATGCTGCTCAGAGTCGTCTGATAGACTTCATATTTATAATGAAGCTCTGTTTATACCTATTATTCAGGTCAAGAAAATGCAGCCAACGTAAGCTTAGAGGTTTTAAAAACATTGCCTCCGTTACAACAGAGAGACCAATCTAGGGGAAGGTTTGGTAATGCTGGTTGTGGTCAGGGTGGCTTTAATGATTGGAATGGTGGCGGTAGCAGGTTCAGGTTCTCTGGTGGAAGAGGTAACCGCGGTGGTAGAGGTGGCGGATTTTCCGACCGAAGGAATGATAGGTTCGGTGGTGGTGGTAGAGGTCGAGGTCGAAGCAACGGGAAGAAATGGTGAAAGATCTGAAAGATCACAACTTCGTTATCATAGTTGAAGGAAGAAAAATGCAAAACACTGCCTTGCCGGCCTGGCTCGAGAGGATTATAACACCATTGTATCGAGTCAATCTTGTTCCCAATTTTTAACTTATTTTCTATATAGGTTATGATTTTTTTTGGGGAATTTTACAGGCACCCCTCCATTCTAGAGTTCATTTTTTGTTGGAAATTTAAGATTTTGATGTATATATATAACTATAGACAGAATTTATGTATTCATTCTTTCCTTGATCAAAGGCATTCAAGCAAGTTTTATTGGTTACAGATTTTTTATTAGATAAATTATATATAATTAAACAATAACCAATCGTAGGTAAAGTGCCACGTGTCAAATGCCCACTTAAAAATAATCAGCACAGCTGAGAAGTTGTAAGAACACCAGGTACGTTCCAGACACATCTACGGTTTCGTTTTCATCAACCTCACTTCTTCAATTAAACACGTGACTCTACAATCTACATCAAACTCGTATGGAACTTCAATCTCTGTAATTTTACTGTGTAGTTCTCTATACTCTGTGACAAGATACAATTTTTGATCATGGGATGCTGCAGAAGAGCAAGACTCGCGCTTGATGCGTTTCGAAGCTATTCTTCCAAGATTATACCCAGAGCTAATGCAGTCAAAGAATCAACTTCTTCAAGAATCTACCAAAATGGGTCTTCTTTTTCTTCCTCCAATCCAGCTAAGTGGCCTTCAAACTCTTGTCTTTCTCAAAGATTCGGTTTAGGTTTTGCAATGGGAGCAAGCAAGGTTCAGTACAATCCCTTTGTTGGTGTTGGTGCCAAGAGATTTTACTATGTTGATCGATATAAAGTTCATCACTTTAGGCCTAGAGGCCCTACAAGGTGGTTTCAGAATCCACGCGTTGTTTTGATCGTCGTGTTAGTGGGTTCTGGCGCTTTTATTACTGTGTATTATGGGAACTTGGAGACTGTACCTTATACTAAGCGAACACATTTTGTTCTCTTGTCGAAATCCTTGGAAAGAAAGATTGGGGAGAATCAATTTCAGCAAATGAAGCAGGGGTTTAAGGGTAAAATATTGCCTGCAATACACCCAGAAAGTATTAGAGTTCGTTTGATTGCAAAAGATATCATAGAGGCTTTGCAGAGGGGTTTAAAGAACGAGCAAGTGTGGAGCGATATGGGGTATGCGTCTTCGGAGAGTGATAGGGCATATCATGATGCTACTCACCAAACTTTGAAGGCATTGAGTGAAGGTGAAGTGAAAGGTGAAACAAATTGGTACAAAGACGATGAAGTTCTTGATGATAAGTGGGTTCAACAGACTAGGAAGAAGGGACAAGAGAAAGGATCAAGGGCGGAGACCTCGCATTTAGACGGGTTAAAGTGGGAGGTTTTGGTTGTTGATGAGCCTGTTGTGAATGCTTTTTGTTTGCCTGGTGGGAAAATTGTTGTATTTACTGGGTTGTTGGAACATTTTAGAAGTGATGCAGAGATAGCAACTATTATTGGTCATGAGGTATAGACATGTTTTGTTGCTTGAAGTATAGTTTGTGTTTCTGCTCCTGTTTGATAGTGTTGCTAATCCTTAAATTTTTGTATTTGAGAAGTTATTCGTGCACTCTACATTTACATTTAGGTTGGCCATGCAGTAGCTCGACATTCAGCAGAAGGGATAACAAAGAATCTATGGTTTGCTATTTTGCAACTTATCCTTTATCAGTTCATTATGCCTGATCTTGTCAATACGATGTCCGCGCTCCTGTTGAGGCTTCCTTTCTCCCGAAAGTAGGTTCTTTCAGCAGTGATTATTTCATTGATATTTAGTTATTATGTCAATTTTACTATCACATAGATGTTGGATTTTTAATATGAAGTAGATGCATAGTTCATGTAGAACTAAGCAAGCCCTCAAGTCTAAATTACTTTATGACACTTGTACTTCTTACATTCATCAAATCATAATATGTTTAACAATTGTTAGCTATGTTCTGCTTCAGATAGAAGAATTGGAGTTTTTATGTGTTTGTGAATAGAACATAGACTGATAAGGTGTTGAGTTGCAGTCTCCTGAAGTAGTTTATAAGTTTTAATGCTACGACATCAAATAAGTTTTGATTCGATAAAACCATTTTGGAGGGCTATTTACCATTGTTAACACATCGATTCTTTGGATTTATGTATTTAGTTGATCATGTCAATATTGGTGGTTTAATCTTGTGGGCCTGCTAGCTCACGAATATGAGAATTATCTAAGCTTCTATTTGTCTCGTCATCTTCTAAGATGTCACTATGGTTAAAAGGGAAGTGAACACTTGCATTTTAGTCAGGGCTTATGAAAGGAAAGGAATAGAAAAAGGGTAAAGTCCAATATGTGATTCCCGGATAATGAAATGTAGTGTAGTGCTTGATTGCTATCGGATTAGTAGTTCATGAGATCTCATAATAACAATGTCCTTGTAGATCCTTGAAAATGATTGTGTTAGTCTAGCTTATGAGGTAAATGTTGATTCATCTTGAAGTTTATCTTGTTGGGATGGTTGACTTTACTTGCTGTAACTTTTGATAATTATTTCTTGCATATCTAACTCATCAAATCCCAGCAAAACATGCATCAAATCTGGCATCAACATTGCCATTCTGAACGAAAATCGGGATAAACTTTGTCGGGATAGTTCCGTTACAAACTTATCCGAAAGCAGAAACATATACCACTGTTATCATAGTCCTGCTGTCAAGTTTCCTGAATGCATACTGAATCCTTTTTTTCTGCATTATTGTTATCGTGTGGAAGTTAATACATGCTTGCTTTTTGTTATGTTCTAAACTAAATATGTATATGAGCCATTAAGCAGAATCATGGATGGTGAATACATTATGCAAGAGCTTTGCCTTATTCCTGCGATATTTGCTTCAGGATGGAGATAGAAGCAGATTACATTGGACTGTTATTGATAGCTTCAGCAGGATACGATCCTCGAATCGCGCCTAAAGTATATGAGAAACTGGGAAAGGTCACTGGTGATTCTACCATGAGAGATTATCTTTCTACCCATCCATCTGGAAAGAAGAGAAGCCAATTGCTTGCTCAAGCTAAAGTCATGGAAGAAGCTCTTTCTATTTACAGGGAAACCATGTCAGGACGAGGACTTGAAGGCTTTTTCCTCTAGCGGCCAAAACAAAACTCAATCTTTGTACTTGAAACTGAGTCTGGTTCTGAAGTTTTATCAAAGCTTCGTGCTTTTGAATTCTTTTCAACCGAAATTCTCAAATCTCCATACTTCTCTTTTGTTTTCTGTGTCAACTGTAATTTTCTTTTATAAAAGATCATCATTTATGAATTTGAGTGACAAATTTAGTTGCATTTCCAATCTGTTCTTCACTTCCCTTTCCCTAAGTTGAACTCAGATCTATACCAACATTATGTTGGAAAGCGAAACCCAAAGGTTCGCTTTCAGGAACGCAATCGCTCGATTGATTGAGACATGTAAGAACACCACAGAGCTTAAACAAATCCATGCACAGATCATAGCATCACCTAAATTGGCCAAAAGAGACCACGAATTCTTGATTTCTCGTCTTCTGTACTTTAGCGCCATTTCAATTCCACGCTTTCTCAGCTACGCCATTAGTGTCTTTCAGCGGAGACAAAGCCCAGACCTTGTTATTTACAACATAATGATAAGAGCCTTCGCCACCAAGCGAGAGAGAGATTGCGATACCCTTTGTTGCCCTGCTTTGAAATTATTCAAGCAAATGCTTTCTAATGGCATCGCTCCTGATTGCCTGACGATTCCCTTTCTTGTAAAGGAACGCACTAGGCGGTTCGATGTAGGCTCGGGTCGGTGTCTTCATGGTCTAGGAATCAAATCAGGGCATTGTGGTGACATTTTTGTACAAAACTCGCTGACAAGTTTTTATTCGACATGTGGATGGGTGGACAGTGCAAGGAACCTGTTTGATGAAATGTGTGATAGAGATGTTGTTTCGTGGAACTCGATGATTACTGGGTACTTGAAAGGGGGAAATCTTGATGAAGCACTGAGGTTGTTTCGATCGATGAAGAACAAGAATGTTATTTCGTGGAACTCAATCATAACGGGATTCGTACATGGTTGCCGGACAAAAGACGCGTTTGATCTTTTCCGTGAAATGCTGTGTTTGAGTGAAGATGATAACAACATGGTGAAACCAGATAAGATCACAATTGCTACTGTACTTTCAGCGTGTGCTCATGTTGGTGCCTTTGATCAGGGAAATTGGGTGCATAGTTTCTTGACTAGAACTGGCATGGAGTGTGATATGGTGATCGGAACAGCATTGGTGGACATGTATGGTAAATGTGGGTATCTACGACAAGCTCTCGACGTGTTCGAGGAAATGCCTGAGAAGGACACTTTGGCATGGACCGCCATGATATCAGTTTTAGCCCTGCACGGCCATTGTAAAGAGGCATTTGAAGCTTTTGAGAAGATGGAAGCAGAAGGTGTGAAGCCTAACCACATCACATTTGTTGGGTTACTGTCAGCTTGTGCCCATTCAGGATCAGTAGAGAGAGGTCGTCAATGTTTTGAGCTCATGACCAAAGCTTACTTGATTGAACCACAGGTGCATCATTACGCTTGCATGGTAGATATACTTAGCAGAGCAGGGCTTTTACAGGAAGCTGAGAAGCTTGTTAGAGGAATGCCATTGAAGCCTGATGTATTTGTTTGGGGAGCATTGCTTGGAGGGTGTCAAATCCATGGTGATGTGAAGTTAGGGGAGAGAGCTGCAAAATGCTTGATTGATCTGGAGCCATTGAACCATGCTTTCTATGTGAACTTGTGTGATATATATGCAAAAGCAGGTAGGTTTGAGGATGTGAAGAGAGTGAGAGCTCTTATGAAGGAGAAAGAGATAAGGAAGGAAGTTGCAGGATGCAGCTTGATTGAAGTTGACGGGACTGTTCATGAATTCTCAGTAACAGGTTCAGCTGAGATTGTAACAAAGCAAATTGCTTGGATCTTAAATGCGTTAAATGGTGAGATTAAGTTTAAAGATGATATGAATTGGGTACAATACTATATATTGGAGATACAATGATCCATTTTTTCTGCACCAATTTGAAGGAAGAATATATGGATAGTCTTAAGGCTTAGACCCTTTCTACAGGGCTTTCTCGGATAAGAATGACAATGGACTAGTTCGATATCAAATTGGTTCGGAGTCTTCCGACTCGAGCCATGTACTCTCTAGGTTGTCTAGGCCAAAAAAAATATAAAATTAAATAAATTTTTCCTCATACCTGCACCATATACAATAGAAAATATTATTAATTCCTGAATTATAAGTTACCTGATTATCATGTCATTCTTTGTAAACAAAAATAAATATTATTATTTATTTGGATGGAAAATTTCTTTTTGATAAAATATCATATATTATATCAAAACAAATTTTATAATTTTAAAGGCCAAGATTTTATGTTATTAAAATAATTTTAATAATATTAGTGATCATATCCAATGAAACGGATACCGTTCCGTTCCGGCCGGTACCGGTTGGAACGTTCCGTTCCGGCAGGAAACCGGTACCGGAACGGGCTCAAAAGTATCGGCTTTTAATTCCAGTCGGTACCGGCCGGTTTCGTCAATACCGGTATTTTGAGGACCGTTTCGCAAAAAATGAAACTTTCAGGGACGAAACTAAAAATAAAAAAAATTAAACCTAAAAATCTACCGGCGGTCCGCACGCCCCCGACCTTCTCTTCTTCTTCGGTTTCTCTCCTCCCTCTCGTCACCGTTGGCCCACTGCTCCTCCATCTCGTCGTCGCTGCTCCTCCGTCGTCGGATCTGGTGTCGCCGTCGTCGGATCTGGTCGTCCCTCCTCCCTCTCTCCTCGGATCTGGTCCTCCCTCCTCCCTCCTCGGATCTGCTCGTCGTTCCTCAGAAATCGGATCTGCTCCTCCCTCCTCACCGCTCCTCGCCACTCTTTGCCGCCTGCTCCTCCGTCCTCCTCGACCGTCGCCTCCTCCAATCCTCCTCGACGCTCTGCTGGAAAAACTGGAAAAAAAACCACAAGGAAACTAAATCAACCGCAAGGAAACCGAAACTAAATCAATAGCTAATAGGAGATGATTGTGGCGGCTGAGAAGTAGAGTAGAAAAAGAGAGAGAGAGAGAGAGAGAGAGGGGTAGAAACTAGAAAGTGAGAGTGAGCGGCGCAGAGAAGAGAAAAGAAAACCTAAACCTAATGGCAAAGAGAGAGTGAGCGGCGCAGAGAAGAGAAGAGAAGAGAAGAGAAGAAAACCTAAACCTAATGGCAAGTTTTGTATTGTTTATATATATATGTATATATATTAGTAAGTTTTGTATTGTTTATATATATATGTATATATGTATACTTGTATACTTGTATATAATATAAATTAATTAATTCAATTAAATCAAAACTTATTATTAAAGTTAATTAATTTATTATTTTTTATAAAAGTAGATTAACGAAATTTTTTATATATTAGAAATCAGTAATTTTCTTTTTATTAAAAATATTTTAAAATTAAAAAATCTTAATAAAATTCTATAATAATTGGATTTCAATAAAAAAATTTACAGACGTAGAGATTAAGATTTTGAAGTGATTATATGTTAACAATTAACGTTAATGCAGTTTTGCTTTATATATTTAATAACAATATATTTTATATAATTTCATTAAAGTCCATCTTTCTCTAATTAAAAGGTGTTATAGAATGTAGAGTACATAAAAGGTGCTTATAAAAATAATTAAAAATTATGTGGTATAAATTAAACTCTAAAATTAATGGAAGTCAACTAAAAATTTTAGATTAGTTAATTTTGAATTTAAAAT